>QXEO01000339.1:9145405-9324964 GCA_007115705.1 Dactylis glomerata
GAGGTAGCAGGGGCAGCGGGCTTGGTAGCCTGCGGGTCGCCGCTCAAGCCAGAAGCTTGTTCCGGCTCAAGAGGAGCACTGAAAGAGAGAAAACACCAAGTCAGTAATACAAACAAGAGATATGTCGGAGGAAATGCAAAGAAAAGGAAATTTACCCCGAGGCAACAGGCCTCTGTTTCTTCTGTTTGGGCACGCCGACCTTCTGTCTTTTCGACCTCTGAGGTATGTCGGACGGGGGCTTCACACCTCGCTTCCGGCCGGCACGTCCGCCGGTGGAAGGAGGTCCCTGGTTCAGAGGGGCTGCGTCGATGACAATATCGTCCGGGATAGCTGAGGACGGCATTGGAAACGCGTGAGCAATAGGTGTTTCGGGAAAGGCGTACGCAAGTGGCATCGGGTCATGGTACATCAGGACTTCCTCGTCAGAATCTATCTCACTCCGGTCTTGAGTGTAATGCCGGGAGGAAGAGCCCTTACCCATGGCAGCTGCAGCCCGGGTGTTCCTGGGAAGCTTATCCCAATGATCCGGATCTTCAACATCTGCAACGGTGCGGTCCGCCGCGATCTTGATCCGGGAGTTCTCCATGGTTTGGAAGCTGAACTTCTGTATAAACAGCAAAGTCAAATATTCAGACAAGGAAATATGCCGGTGGAAGAGGTATGTCGGATCAATATGATATGTGTCGGCAGATAGACATATGTCGGCCTAAGTATCTATGTCCCGGACATGGACTTTATGTGTCGGAAAAGATGGTTTACCGTTGGGGCCGGCCTATCCCGGCTGTATGGTTCCAGCCCCCAGGCAAAAGTGGCCTGGGAGGTCTTGCAGACATCTTTTATCCGGCGCAGAATGTCGTCCGGAGTCAGCTCATGTGTGGAGTGCCGGGTGGGGTCCATTGGCCCGCTCATCTGGCATATCTTGTGCGACCGGCGCTGCAGAGGGGAGACGCGCCGGCTGATGAAGCATGCCACGAGATCGTTAGGAGTAAGGCCGGCATCCCGGAGCTCGCCCTTAACCCGGTGAAGTGCATTCACCGGCATCACCGAATTCTTCGGGTTGTAGGTCCAGTTAGTCATGGCCAAGGGTGGCTCGTCCACAAATGGCGGCAGGTTGATGAGATCCTCGTCGGTGGTGTTCTTGACGTAGAAGAAGCTCTTCTGCCACTTCTTGCAAGACTCCAGGAGCTCCACCTTGGGGAAGTCCGAGCCCTTCCGGGACATGATGGTGGCCGCGCCGCAGAGGGTCATGGGGCGGTCCTTCTTTTCCTGGGCCGTCTCCGGCGGGTCGTCCTTGCTCCGGGGCGGCTCTTGGATGACTTGCTTCCGCAGCTGGAAGTACTTCGCCCAGCCTTGAGTAATGGCCTCTATGCCGGCATAGCCCTCGCAAAAGGCAGCGAAGGCGGAGAGGCTCATCACGGCGTTGGCCGGGATATGATGAGGTTGAAGCTCGTAAGTGTTGAGGAAGTCCCGGAAGAAGTCCGACACCGGCAGACCGAAGCCCCGCTCGAAGTGGGCGATGAAGACGACGTGTTCGCCGGGTTCAGGTGCCGGCACAACTTCTCCTACTGGCAGCCGGCATGCTACCCCCTCCGGGACTCTCCTGGTGGAGGTGACCCAGGATATCTCGGCCGGAGTAACCTCCGACCCCTCCCAGCCGGAGCGTCCTTGAGCTCTGGCCGAGGTATCTTCCTCAGAGGCCGAGGTAGTCGTCATGCTTGATGATGCCATCTTTGTGGCCGGGATAAGGCGTGAGAGCCGGAGTCCCGTGATGTTGTTTCTGTCAAGGCCGGAGAAAAGAGGGAGGTTAGTCTCTCCGGCATACCGCCCTCACCAATGTTAGCAGAGATAAAAGGATCTACCGAGGCAGTTAAATTAGGAAACAAATAAGGATAAAAACTCCTAAGGATGAACACCTGCGAGCTTTGCCTAGCAATGCTAATCGAATCCGAAGAGTAACAAGCAGAGGAACTGAAGCGGATCTATGCAAGCGTGGCTACCAATGAGAAGCAATGAAGAAGCGTGAAGGAGGAAGAACAGAGGAAGGTCTCACCGGAGCTTGGCCGGCGACGATGGAGCGGCGGCGAGCGCGCAGGAAGATCCAATCTCCCTGCAAGGCTGCGGGGAGAAGAGGCGGCGGTGGCGTCGTCGACGATGAAGCCGGACGTCGGCAAGCGGAGGCGCCGGCGGGCAGGTGGACGACGGCGGCAGCTTCCTTCTCGGTTTCTTGGTCCGGCGGCGAAGCGCAAGGGGCAAAGGAGCAGAGGAGGAAGACGATGGTGGTGGGGGGTAAAAAGATGAGTTTACCCCCGCCGCCCTACTTATAGGTCTGCAGGCAAGGGTCGTGGGGGTCGTGGGAGTGTTCCACTCCCCCGACCGTTTCTGCGGCGAGGCGCCACGTGGCGGCACGGAGTGGGGCGGCGGTTCCAGTAACCGAGCCATGATGGTGAGAAATAACTGCTGCACTGTGAACCGTCACATCGTGGGTGACTGTTCGAGGAGGCAGGGCAGTTACAAGTTTCGATGCAAAGCTGTCGGACATGGCTTCTCGAGGAAGGCTCGTTTATATGCCGGATTAGTTGCCCGATGCATATGTTCCGCCCGGAATACCCTCGGGACCGGCCGGAATAAGTTTTGGAACAGGAACAGAGGCCGGGATATGTGCAGATGTGCCGGCATGTAATCTGATCGCCGGGACATATGGAAGAAAGGTATGTTGAACCTGTCAAGGCTCCACAGTTATGACTGGGGAACCTCGGCAGCTTCGGGGACTAGTGTCGGGGGATGACCCCCGGTAGGGTCAAGAGACTAGAAAGACTCAAGGTCTATGATTGACTTATGCCGGGTTATCACGGAAAGGGCCTAGCCGGAATATAGGAGCATCGGCCAGGCCGGCATATATGTATATCCCGGCTGGTGTCTGGATATGCCGGTATAACCGGAATACTGATATATGTGTGCCGGCATATACTCAGATATGCCGGCCTAACCATCTTGTGTGTTGTGCAGGAGCAGGGGAGGCCGGATTACCCGACCCTCGTAGGTCGTTGGTCCGGCATATATGTCCTGGGTATGGCCAACGGTCATATCCGGGATACTTAAGTCAACCAAGGTGTCATTTCCCTACAATCAAGGAAGAAAACATCCAAGCATGGTAGCAGAGTAAGATGGCAGGGTGCACAGTGGAGGTTACCTACCCTCACTGTGCACAAGTACAAGCTTACCTCAGAATGGTAAGGCCACAGGGATATGGCGTCCCATCGAGAGCAATCAGGGAGGAAGTCAAGGGTCTCTGCCATCGCCACCAGCTCCTGTTTGGAGTGTAGCCCTTGTCTTGTGGTCTTGTATGACCGTTGTAACCCTGGCCACCACTATATAAGGAGGCATAGGGAGCCCTGGTAAAGGGTTGGACGTTGGTTGATCTCTCCTTACTCTCTCACTTCATAGTTCATCTTCCTTCTCTAGCAGAGAGCTTGGAAGCACCATTGTTGTGTACTACATCGATCCATCTATACAATCAGTAGAGCAGGAGTAGGGGTGTTATCTCCTTACGAGAGCCCCGAACCTGGGTAGATCAGTGTCTCTTTCTGTCGTGCTTTTTAGTGCGTTCCCCTCTCCCGAATCCTCCAGCATCTAGTTCGGCCCCCATTTAAGCCATCCTATGGCATATGTTGTTTCACCACGACGACAACAGAAGGATCCCCACACAACTCATTAAGCTCTGGTGTGATCTGCAGCAGCGGAGCCAAGATCTCACTCATGCCATCGCTCTCGGAGGCAGGTTGTGGCGACGTGCAAGGACATCCACGAGGAGAGAAACTACCATGGAGATGCTCTTCCTCAACCACAGAAGACTTCTGCTCAGTGGAGTCGAGCAGAAGCGAAGCCTGCACAAGGGCAATCCCTAGGACACCAAAAGTACATGCCTCAGTCGGCTCCAAAGAATCACCAGCACGCGCCAATAACAGCTTGAGAGCTGTCACCTCTTCACGAAGGGGCGAGACGCCTCCTCCACGCGGACGTCGACCAACTGAAGCAGCTGCATGCGCATCAATGCAACATGGAACTGAACGAGAGAGTCCAAACCGACGTTGACATTGACGAGTAGTTCTCAGTGGCATCTTGTAGCATCTAGTAGTCTTTACGTATTTGAACTATGTCGTATTTGAACTATTTCGTATGTTTGTAATATATTTGCTTGTATTTTGAAAAAAAATGTGTTCTAGCCAGCCGCGCTGTATTTTACCGCGGCTCCTAATCGCCTGCCGGACTTGCACTAGATTTTTGGGCGCCTGGAATCGCTGCTGCCCCATGACCGAGGCTCAAAATAAGCAAAACCGGTGCCCAAAAACTTTTATACTGCATTTTTACATCACTGTTAGAGATGCTCTAAGAGATTGTTAAATTCTTAATTAATGAAATAAAAAACAGAGATCACATGCATGTGTCACAGAGGCCGGATAGTACCCTAACCACGCCAGACCGACAATTAGAAACAGGAGCGTACATCTGTGGCTCAGCCACCCAGCCGCAACGATAAACCGCTCCCCGTTCTCCATGTTTGGAGCTCCCTTCCAAACTGGGCGACACACACAAAAGCGGAGACATCCCAGCCCATTTCCCGCCGCGCCAGCGCCAACGCAGCGACAGCCTCCTCTTCCTCCTCCTCTCCGCCTTCGTCTCCTCGCCTCCCTCCGAAAACCGCCTCCCCGAATCTAGCCACGCGCGCCTGCAGCCACCAGACATCCCTCCTCCTCTCTCTCTCTCGCTCTCGCGCGGGGGCGCGAGGACGGACGGCCGGTGTACGTACGTGCGCGCAGAGGCCGGCGTGTCGTTCGTGCGTACGGCCTGCGGATAGACGCGGCATGCCAGCGATGAGCGCGTGATGGCGCCGCCGTTCCTGAAAACCGGGCACGGCCGCGACTCCAGGTTCTCTTTCAGGCGCCGGAAGTCGGGCAAGGCGTCGCCCTCGCCCTCGTCGCCGCTATCCGTGTCGTCCTCGGTGTCGTCGGAGGAGATCGACCCAGGGAGCCCCATGGAGTCGTCGTCCAAGACGCAGACTCTCCCGTGCGCCAGGCGGGCCTTGTCTAGGAGCAGCTGCGGGTCCAGGGGGAAGCTGTCCGTCGACCTGATCCCGCCGCCGCTCGCCGGTGGCCCGTCCGACGCGCCCAGGCCGTCCACCTCGGCTCCGCCGCCCAAGCCCGCGCCCCGACACGAGGGCCCGCCTTCAGGCACGTGACGAATTTCCGTGGGATCACCAACGCCGATTACATTGTTTGATCTTTTCGTGAAAATGATTTGCTTTGGTGGTCGATCAATTGCAGATGCTGAGATCGTGAGGGAGAAGTTCTCCAAGCTGCTGCTTGGGGAGGACATGTCCGGCACTGGCAAAGGGGTGTCCTCTGCTCTCGCCCTCTCCAACGCCATCACCAATCTTGCAGGTAAATCTTTTCATTTCATCTCACATCTTTCAAATGTGAATGGTTCGTTAATTTCAGATCTTTCTGTTTCCTTTGCTGATTTTCAATGTGTATTCATTCTCGTTGTGACACATCACAGCTTCCGTGTTCGGCGAGCAGCGTCGTCTCCAGCCGATGGCCCCGGAGCAGAAGGCCCGGTGGACGAAGGAGATCGACTGGCTTCTCTCCGTCGCCGATCACATCGTCGAGTTTGTTCCGTCACGCCAGGTGTTAGACGATGGCAGCACCATGGAGGTCAGTAATAAATCCCCTCCAAATTTCCATCACAGTACCTGTACTAAGTGACCTCATTATGCAAATCAAGTTACAACGGTACATTTCAACATTTCTTTTTGTCAAACAGGTCATGATAACCCAGCAGCGCAAGGATCTGCAGATGAACATCCCCGCGTTGCGCAAGCTCGACATGATGCTTCTTGTAATAATAATAATAACTATCCACAATCTTCTCCGAGCAATTATATTTTACTAGACTAGTAATGTGGAGATACAGTGCTAATCTGGTACCGTTCCACATTTCTGTTGTCGAGCAGGACTATCTTGACAGCTTCAGCGACAAGCAGGAGTTCTGGTACGTGAAGAAAGAATCGGATGATTCCGACAAGAGCGGCGAATCACAGATGCAGGGCGACAAGTGGTGGCTCCCAACTGTCAAGGTGCCTCCTCATGGTCTGTCGGATTCGTCGAGGAGATGGCTCCAGCACCAGAAGGAGCTCGTCAACCAAGTCTTGAAGGCGACAATGGCCATCAACGCTAACGTTATTATGGAGATGGACGTTCCGGAAGCTTACATGGAGTCTCTGCCTAAGGTGATCCATAAGACACTATTGTACTGTACAGCAATTACCTTTACTTTATTACCTGACTACATTGGTGAGATGTCACCTTATAACATTATCTTTTTTTCATGCTTGTAGAATGGAAAGTCGACCCTTGGAGACTCGATGTACAAGCTTATAACCGACGAGTATTTTGACCCCGAAGAACTCATCGCAACAGTAGACTTGTCCAACGAGTACAACATTGTTGATCTGAAGAACCGAATCGAAGCGTCGGTGGTCATTTGGCAGAAGAAAATGACGCAGAAGGACACCGGCAAGTTGTCGTGGGGCCACGGTGTCAGTCATGAGAAGAGGGGCCGGTTCGAAGGGAGGGCGGAGAATGTTCTTTTGCTGCTTAAGCACAGATTTCCTGGAATTTCCCAGTCAGCTCTAGACATAAGCAAGATCCAATATAACAGGGTACTACTGGCAACCATCTGCAATCTCCACTGCGTTTTCGGATTTGCTACAGTGCTTTTTAGTCATGTCCATTGCATACACATATCCGTTTGTGCCCTTTTTTGCAGGATGTTGGAAGTGCTATTTTGGAGAGCTACTCCAGGACACTTGAGAGTCTGGCCTTCACGGTCATGTCTCGCATCGAAGACGTACTCCACGCCGACTCCCTCACCCAAGACCCCAAGAACGCGGACGCGATGAGAATGCCAAGCTTGCAATCAGACGACACTGATACGGTCGTCCAGGATGCCAAGGACGAGGTGGAGAGGCTGGGAAGGATGGAGCCGCTTAACGCGACGCTGTTCGACTACGTGGGACCCCGGGACGGAGACATCCAGAGCATGCTGTCAGACTCACAGGATCCCCAGGGTTCAAAGCTGACGAAGGTCTCGCCGATCGCGACCAAGAGGTTCTCTTACCTAGATAAGCTTGAGCACTTGGGTGGAACGAGGAGCCCCATATCTAGACACTAGTTGGTTGCTGCCGTAGGGGGAAATACACATCACACATGTATGCTGCTGCTGCTGCAGAGCCTCCGGAGCGAAATGCATGTATATATGTCCGATGTTCAGAGCATTGTGATCAAGGTGCAGAACTGATCGAGAGTGTACCATTATGTGAGATTATGTTGTAAGGCTTTCAGACACCTCTGCCTCCGTTGTGTTTCCGAGTGGAAGTTTGGTGCGGAGGCCAAGATATTACTCTGTGCTGATGGTGATGGTTTCCCCTGCTGCGCATGAACAAATCACAAGATTTTACACACTGAACCTGAAGAATGCACCTGTATTTTCCACGCTGTCTTTCATTCAGGAATTCAACGTATGATCGTTGGTATAAATTTATCAGAGACTAAAGCTACTGGAGTATCATACTTCGCTAACGAGGGAATCTGCTCTTCTGTTGGTTGGCAGCAGCAGCATCTGTTGCTTGTATATTTACCTCTGTAGTTGTAGTGCACCTAGAGTCATGAATAGGCTGGACAATATGTAATGGCTAATGGCTAGTAGCATACTACCATCAACATACGGGGAAGTACTTTAGATCGGCACAGTTACTGTACCATGTATGCACACGGTCACATCACTGAACAATTAAAATCACCTGTACAAACATAATACAACAACACATGTATATATGCGAGATGTTCAGAGCATTGTGATCAAGGTGCAGAACTGATCGAGCGCGTAGCATTGTGAGGTTATGTAAGATTTTAGACACCTTTACCTCCATTATTCCCAATGGAAGTTTGCGCCGATGCCAACATATTGTGCTGTTGATTTCACCCTGATTTTTATGAACTAATCACACACTGAACCAGTGAACCTGAAAGATGATCTCTAGTTCCTTTTAGCCTATTTCAGTACAACTGAACCTTGACTTTCTTCTTGACTTCTTTTCCAACGCAAGGCTTCAGTTTGCCTACAATTGTTATCTTGTAGGAGTATTGTATATGTCAAGTTGGATTTTGGTATAAATTTCAGAGATGTAGCAATAGCATTAGATTATTGGTATTGTTCATTGTTCAGAACTTAAAATCAGCAGCAGGACTGAGTGTGTGTATATTTACTGTACAGTTTTGCACTTAGATCGAGTCATGAATAGGCCGGACAGTGTGTATTTGCTAGTGCTATAAAACAAAGGGAAAGTACTTCAGATCGGCACTGTAACTGCACCATGTATGCACACGGTGGCACTGGGCAATTAAAATCAACCTGTAGAGTACAGCAGCAGCAGCAATCAAACAGCTAAATGCTCGCATCATGCACGCAGCTATACATCATCCTTCCAATTACTGATACGCCGTAGAATATACGAGTACAACATCACATTCATTCACATCGATGAAGAGGGGAATCGATCAGATATTCAGATCCATGGTACAAGGAGGCAGGGAAAGGAAAGCTTCATCATAAAATTAGATCTTGCCGCGTGGGCCGGGGGTGGGCGGCAGCTGTGGCCCCTTCTTGATGGGGAGCAGGTCCGGCGAGGCGCTGGCGGAGACGTAGGCGAGCAGTGAGCCGCCGCCGAGGAGCAGGAACTTGAGCAGCAGGCCGCGCTTGGTGAATGGCGCGGCGAAGGTGTTGAAGAACTTGCTCTGCAGGCCGTTGTAGGGGGAGGGCGCGTCGGAGCCGTACAGGTCCCACTGCCCCGTGGTGTTGCCGATGTCGTCCAGGTCGAAGTACACGCTCTTCTCCCCGTACTTGGCCACCACCGCCGCACCCCGAGCCCTAATTGCATGCACAGTTCAGTTCAGTTGATCACACACAGTGGAGCGCGTGATAGAAAAACTCGATCGTGTCACGTAGTATGTGTGTACCTGCGGATGGAGCGGGCGGAGGAGGGCCGGACGGAGAGCTTGCGGCCGGAGATGGAGCTGCCGGAGAGGCCCTTCACGGCGACGGGCTGGACGGCGACGAGGGACGCCATTGCTGCGAGCTGTGTTCAGTCCTTTTCTTCTTCTTCTGACGATGCTGTGGCGGGTACGTGTAGTTCGGTGGACGACGCTGTTAAGGATTTGAAACGGACGCTCGGCCGTCGATCAGGTTTGTGTGGGAGAGCCTGCGTGCGGTCCAGGCCCATAGGGACGGCGCCACGCGGCCGGTTCCGGATAGGCTTATCCCGATCCCTTGATGACTTGGCGTGCCGACGTGGCGACATGCTTGTACGCCGTGAAGAAGATCTCACCGTCCGTTCTGGCTTGTCTCCGACAGGATCACTCGTAGAGATTTCGTGGGCCTCCGAGGCTAGCTAGGGCTGCATGTGCTGATGTGCACGTACGAGTCGCTTTTGCCTAGGAAAATAACTGAAGAGAAGAACGAGGACGTCGTGATGGTGCAAATGCACGGATCATGCACCGATCGAGCGCGCGCCACCACGTATTGCATACGTAATGACGAGTAAAATACACCATACATCAAACTTGTACCCCTTACTCGCCTTGGTTCTCGTACTTAGAAATACGTCCGTTACGGTCATCGAATACGTATCATAGGTTCATTGAAGGTCATCGGAGTAGGTATAGCCCCGTATTTGCTGACATGGCATGTTGTAGACCCCACCTGCCAGCCTCCTCCCCCTTTGCAAACACTATTTTTAGTAAGAAAAACTAATAAGGGCTAAACTGCAAAGTTGGGGAATCAAGAATTTTTTTTAAAAGAAAAAGGCTCTGTCGGCCTCACATGTGCCAGCACCGCCGTCGGCGTCCCGCTGTCCTCCCGCCGCTAGCGTACCGCCGTCCTCCCGTCGCTGGCCTCCTGCCATCCTCCCGACGCCAACCTCCCGCCGCTAGCGTCTGGCTTCCCTTGCATCTGGCCGCGCGCGAGGGGCGGGGCAGGGCACCGCCAGCCAGACGCGAGGTAGGAGCAGGGAGGGGCGCCGCCCAGCCCGACGCGGGGCAGGGGCGGGGAGGGCGTCGCCAGCCTGTGCGAGGAAGGGAGGATGGGCAGCGCCTACGCTAGGAGCGGCGCACCGTGGAGGATTTGTGGCTGGCAAACTCCTCGGTGCGGATCTTCTCCAGAGCCTGGGCAGCAGCGAACTCCGGCAGGGCGCACTTCGACGTTGAGCTGGGATAGGAGGTGGAGCAGTGCCGCCCTTGGGAGGTGGGGGAGGCACACCGGCGTGCTCCCAAGGCAGCGACAAAGTTGGTGGCTAGAGGTTGGGGATGACGGGTGCCTGACAGGCGGGCCCGCATGTTAGGTCCTGGGCAGTGGGGCCCACCAATCAGTCTCTAATATTCTACCTGTAGGCTTTGAATAGAAAAGTGGGTTTGAGGAAGGGGTGTTTTGCAAAAATCCTATTGCTGAAGATTGGTCAACTCGATGCCATGTCAGCAAATACGGGGCTATACGTACTCTCGTGACCTCCAATGAACCTATGATACATATTCGGTGACCGTAACTTACGTATTCCTAAGTGCGAGGACCAAGGCGGGTAAGGGGTACAAATTCGATGATGTATGGTGTATTTTACTTCGTAATGACCAACGCATTACTCTTAAGCAGACATCGTGGTGTACACGATGCCTAATTACTGCCTATACGGCAGGGGCAAGATCCAGAAATGAGATCTAGTTGAGTTTTGCCTAGAGCATCTCTAACCTATCCCTTAAAACAACTATGTTCTTAAAATAATTGAATTGATAGTGTAAGGTTTGGTTGAAATAAATGACATGTCCATATGACGCAAAATCGTCCGACCCTTAAACTATTTTAAGCCGCACGAAAAATGTGACATATAGCCGGGATTGATGCCGGGCATTTCAGTATTCCATACATCCGCGTGTTTTTTTTTTGAAATTTAAACCACACTATATTAAGCAAGCAAGCCGCCTCATTAAAAACCTTCCAGCCCCCTTAGGTACCCTGGTAAGGAAAAGAGTGCGTAAGAAACTTGCTGCTTCGAGTTCAAAAGACAGTTACATCATCAATTACATCTCTCAAAAGAGAAAGAGGGGGATCACCATCCCAAAGAAAATTACTATCAGAACTATAACTAAGACGAGCTAGATTATGCGCCACTTTGTTTGCTTCTCTACGACAATGTATAAAAGACACTTGACCAATCCTTTGAGCGATCTGGAAACAGTCTGTGAGAATAGCTGTACAGGGAAGCCAAAGATCCACTTCTCTGTTGCAAACCTTCACCAGCTCCAGACTATCAGACTCCACAATTGCTGGTGTGCAACCAATAGTTTCAAGCAGCTCAATCCCATACCTCAACGCCGAGGCCTCGGCCGATGTCGCATCTGGAATATTAAGAAATGGGCGGGCACCTCCTGCAATTGCCTCCCCCTTTGAGTCTCTAATCACCGCCACAACAGCCGCGTGTTAGCTTTGGCAGGAGGGACATTTTAGCCTCGCCTTTCTAGCTCCCGCGCCGTCGCTTCCTTTCTCGTTGCCTTTGCAAATCAGGCACCGTGGCGGCGGCCAAACGCTGCCATGGAGCTCCCCGTGTCGCCGCTCGTTGGTCCCAAGGTCGCATGGCTCGAGTGGCTGCCTCCAGTCGCTCTGACGCCTTCCGCCATCGTGCTCCATGTCATGTCGCCTGCGTCCTGCTCAAATGGAAGCGACGGGATAACAGAATCGTCTAGGGAATCGGTACCCTTGCTGCCACGTTGATGACCCACAAGTATAGGGGGTGTATCGTATTACTTTCAATAAATAAGAGTGTCGAACCCAACGAGGAGCAGAAGGTATTGACAAGTGGTTTTGATCAAGGATTCACTGTAAATACTAGCAAACTGGTTTTCAGGGGTATTTGGTAATGCAAATAAATAAAGTACAAGTAAATAAAAGACAATCAATCAAAATATTGCCGCGAGGCATCCCTGGCTCTCAGGCCATGTGAATCCTGACCGTTCTTTCAGCTGATGTGGCCGATCCTGCATCGTTCGTTTTTCTGATCAAACGATCATGGCCGTTCGATGGCATGTGTGGCACTGCTCATGTGGTCCGCGCCGTTCGTTTCGCGTGGTGGCTAGGAGGTAGTTTTGCACGTCCGTGAGGGGCAAAATCGTCTTTTCGCGTCCCATTTCCTTCACCTCCACTGTGGAGAGGACGGGGCAGGCGGTGCGTGGCGGCGTGCGAATCGCCGGCGGGTACAGCTCTCCGGTCATCGACGGTGTCCTGGCTGGGCTATGGAGAGAGGGCTAGGGTCAGCGCTCGATGCCATCCACTCCTGCTTCCTCTTCTCTCCCTTTCTCCTACTCCCCTCGAAACCCTAGCCGCCATGGCTCTCCACCTGCGATTCGACCAGGTTTCGGCCCACGGCCGCCGCTGGATAGGTCGCGCGGGACGCCGGCGAGATCAGGCCGCGGCTCTTGTTGAGAGGAAGGAGAGACGCGAGGCGGCGGCGTGGCATGGGCACTGCAGTTCGCAGAGCGAGCGGCGCGGGGCGGCGGCGAGCTCAGGCTGGCCATGAGCCTCCATGTCGAGCCCGCCATCCACTGCAGTCTGGAGAAGCACACCAACACCCGTCCCCAAGCACGAGCGCGGCGGCCGCCTCTGGCCATACCACAAGCGTGGCAGCCTCCTCCGCCCCGACCTGTTCCGTGGCGTCCTGCTCCATGGCGTCCTGCTTCTTATAGGGCACGAGCATCGACCTCCAGCAGTCAGCCAACCTCCACAAAGTGAGTTTCTTCTTCTTCTTTTCTAGATTAGTAACCAATTCCCCTTACTAAGATTCATTGTTTTCTCTTTTCTCACAGATTTGGGGATTCATAGATCATGTTTTAGGGATTTACTTTACACTTAAGATCCAGTTTGATTTTGGGGATCTTATCCCGTGCAACCTCCTTGGAGCAAGCCCACCACATCAAGATGGAAGAAATGTGCATTGAAAAAAGGTTACTGTATGAGGGATTGCTGCTTGGGGCGAGCTCATGCATCCTCGTCTCCACCGTGCTGTTTCTATGTGACGATAAGGTGCAGGCGCCATGGAGAGAAGCATCCCCAATCTGCTTGAAGAGTGGCGCTGTGTACATGGAGACCAGTAGCGACCTCTGTCCTCGTCCTCAACCCTGCAACGAGGTGTTCCCCCATCTCATCGCCTCTCCATCTTTCAATCAAAAGACGCTGCTATTGATCTAAAAGGGCCATCTTTTTTTAGGTTATGAATTGATCTCAGGTTTGTTGATGTGGGAGAGGTGGTGTACTAATTGTTAAAGCAGATAGCATCCATAACTCTTAACTCGTGAGGCCATGGACCAAGCTAGGCACTCCATGGAGACACAACCTTCATGGACAAATAAGGATGGGAATCGGAGGATGGCAGCATGGAGGTTAGATGCCACAACAGGTAGTGCTCTTTTCTTCTTCATGTATACGCTGCTTGTTTTGTTTTTCATTAAAGGAAATTTCAGCTAGGCCAGGAAGTAGACCACAAAGCATCGTGTAGAATTGTCTTTGTAGGTTGTTGGGTCCATGTTGTGTACAGGCAAAAAGCAATTCGAACAGCTTGTATTTCACGAGACGGCAGAGCGTGGCGAGTTTGATCTTCTTTCTATCTGTTCAACTCATTAGGAAGCCCTATAATCCTAGACATGGTACTAAAAGGAGATTATACTAAGCATATGCGACCCATTGAATTGCTCTCTGTAGCCTGGGCAAGAAGTAGCTCTAGGCAAGGAGCGCTGGTCCTGCTTCTTCAAGTAGAAGATGGGTAGAGACGATAAACCGGTAGAATGTTCTCGGAAATAGTTCATACTGATACCGCTGCATTGTCGCTATATTCAGCCGTGACAGTTTAGAAATGAGAAGGGATTTTTAAAGATATAAGTATATAAATATGTTCTATGGTTCTGGAGATTTGTAACGATTTGATACTCTGGTTGTAATTTTAGTAAATATTTTGGACAGTAATATATAGGAGTAGCACCAACATTGTATTTGTGGAG
Organism: Dactylis glomerata; assembly: GCA_007115705.1. Taxonomy (NCBI): domain Eukaryota; kingdom Viridiplantae; phylum Streptophyta; class Magnoliopsida; order Poales; family Poaceae; genus Dactylis; species Dactylis glomerata. The sequence goes on from QXEO01000339.1 coordinate 9,159,556, forward strand.
GTTCTAAGGCCAGGTTCATATTTCCAATAGTCCTAGGCATATATACTTTATTGGACAAGAGTAGTCTCAAAGTTTTATTCCACGCATTGTTAGGCTTTCTAGACATAGTTTGTGTGAAAGCTGAATTCAGTACGACTTTATTATCGGATGGTGCAATAGTATGCCTCTCTCAATTACGCGACTTGCTAAAGCTACGGTTGATACAAAATATGAGTGATTTTGGACACATGTACTTGTTATCAACTACTATTTCTCTTCTTTATTTTGTACAAACGTAAAGCCGATGTTGGTTTCAGTTCATACTTGTTTATGAGATCAGTTTGTAGTTAGGCCTGACTATGTCTTTGTGACATTTCCCAGACTTAAATCAATTAATCTGTGAATTCTGTTCCGTAGCACAGTTTATATCTCAGGTTCTGACTTTATCTTCTTTTGATCATTTTTTCTGATATACATACTAAAAGATTAGACCCTTCCTCTGATTATTTTGTACATATTTTGCATTGTTTATATGTGAGATCAAGATCAATTTTCTTCCATCAAACTGGTAGGAAATAATTTTTAAACCTTGTATGATGTAGTATATCCAACTTAAAGCTAAAACTGAACAGAAATTGTCCTTACCAAAGAAAATTGAATATAAATCATGTATCTTCGGATGTAGACTAAAAGCTTTCTTTCCTAGAAACTAAAAGATACACAATTGACCACTCATATTATCACACCAAAGAGAGAATTATTTTTTAAAACATGCAAAGGTTGTCCCCCTTTGGTTACTTAAACAAATAAAACATATATAGATATGTATTGTGTGCTACCTCTTATTGCCACCGGGTGCAGTCTTGAACTAACTGAACACTGCAGGTGCTACGCTGTGGCTAGGAAGCGTGTCCAACCGTGTATTTCCAAACAACAGCAACAGCTAGAACCTGAAGTGTAGTTAACATTGTAATGAAGCTGAGTAGTTTGTAAGTCTGAACTATAAAATATCGAGGAGGTGAACAAGATTGAAAGTATAATGGTAAGCCCTTGAGCTATTTTACTTGATAGTGGTTTTTTACTTTTAGTTCTGTATGATGTATGACTATACTGACTGGAAGTTCTAATTTTGCGCCACCCTGCCATATCATTTCTCGATGACATTGTCTAAAAATCTGAGACCATGCTTCTTTTCCTGCATATATATTTGTTAATGCATTCTAGAAAGTGAAATTTCTCCTGTTTATCACAGACATCATCTCACTGTCTCCCTTACTACTAACAGTCCATTTATTTGATCAAGTTCCATTGCATGGCGGGTCATATTGATGCTATTGCATTAGTTTCACATGTGTGTGTGTTAAACTTTCATTTATATTCGATGTTGACCTCCATTATATTCGATCACATGCAGTTCTCAGGTGCAATGCATGGTGGTTTATCTCAAAATGACCCTGCAAAAGACGATCTGGTGACCAGGCTTCCTTTTGCCATGATTAATGAGATGCAGATGATTCTCCTGCTGCTGTGGATGGCTTGATGCTCGGGGATGAGATACTGAAGTTTGGGAGTGTAGAAATTGCAATAAGATTTTTTTTCCAGAATCCCATACCAATGAGCACACTCAGCTATCTTTACTAATCATTTGTCATATATCATCAATGAGCTAGACAATTATATGAAGAAATCAACATGGAGGAGGGCTTATGGGGTATGCTTTACTAAACCTTTGCATTAATTATTCTATTGGCCTTTTAGCCTATTGGATAGGCAGTATTTTTCTTTTGGTTTTGTAGCTAAATAATTCTGAAGATGTTTGTGGATTAGGTTACATAGCTGACCAAAAATCATTTGGACTTGGGGACACAATTGTTGCTATACTGGTGATCATGTATTCCTTCTGAATGAGCAGCCAGTTTCCGCAGGCCATTAGTGCCGGTCAGGCCCAATGACAGAGAAGTAGATCTTGTACATTGGCAGGAAAATTTTAGTTGGTACCTCTTCTTGTATTTCTATACTTTTGCGTTAGGCTCAGCAACCTCGCGGTAGGTTTGAGCCTTTCATTATAGCGGTGTTCATTTAGAGTCACTGCGTGTATACCAAGTTAGAAAGGCAACATAGTCCATAAGGAGGCCAACACCAGTTGGTGTATATTATGTTAGCTTGTCTTACCCCCCCCCCCCCCCCCCCACCGAGGTCTGCCATAGATGTATATCTTTATCACCAACTTTGATTACTAATAGTGTATCAATGAGAAGGTTGTTCAATAATATGATTTCACTAGGAAGGCATTTTTATTTATGTTAGAACCTTTTCTTTTCGCCATGTTTGCTCACTCTCACTGCGGTTAGCTGTGCTTCCCATATGCATAGGATGAACTATATATGGGCTGCAAGAATGTTCCAGTAAATGACACGACTTGACGACTTACATGACTCATTCTACTTGTATGTGTGAGATTTAGAATTACCGGCTCTTTGGTATTATCTGAATACCTTTTTTCTGATTAATCACCTCTCTGCATGCTCTTAGAGTTGAGATTTCATATCACAGTGCTTAGCTTTGTACTAACTCTAGCAACAAAACCATTGGAATATGTACATGATGGTGTTCTGCAAACGTTGCTTGTGCTTAGTTGAGCTGATCAAAGTTTAGTTACTTCCAAAAAATCTTCTCAACAAAGCTTGAGGTGATCAAGTAACAACTTGGAATGGTACACCAGAAGTGACCAGCACCTTCATATTTCTACATTCTTTTTGTGATTTTTGTTGTAGATAGTTGACAGTCTTTTGGGGGACTACAATTGGAGTATGGTTGCTCAACCATTTGGTTATAGGTTGAACTGTCTCTGCAGATTTCATTGCATTAGTGCAAAAGCACTCGATGTTTTCATCTGCTGAAAATACAATGACCTGTATATAATTGCTCCTCTGCATTTTGATGGGAATATTTGTTATTTGATTCGTTCTGTGGAGATAACAGTTCTTGACAATGACACTTTCAAAGACCTGTTTATTTGGTCCTTCTGTGCTCACTGCCTCATATCAATATTGAGTTTGCCAAAGATTAATATTAACAATTAACATATTTCTGGTTAGCCTCTATGTTTTCCATTTTGTGAATTACTCTTTGTTTGTCTGGATTAAGCTCATGAGTTGGCTTTACCATTACAGTCCAAGGACGCTGGCATTACTGGATTGAAGAGGTCGCTTGGTGCTTTGAACACACCCCTGGACTCAAACACATTCCTTGTTGGGCATATCGTCATGACATGCAACCTCTACCATTGTTTTGCACGCATCTTGACAAAGACTTTCACATTTGAGTTCCCTCGTGTACAGAGGTACTTCAGGACAGTGGTTCCAGCCGAACTTCAAGAAGGTCATGGGTAAGGTCAAGCAGGCAGAAGTTGTTCCTGCCATTAAGAAGAAGGCTGCTTCTCCTGCTAACCGAAAGGAGGTGAAGAAAGAGGCTCTGAAGGAGGCCCCAAAGTTAGTAGTTGAGTCACCAAAGGAAGAGGCGCCAAAGCCCAAGCCCAAAAATCCCCTTGATCTGCTACCACCGAGCAAGATGGTGCTCGATGATTGGAAGATGCTATACTCAAACACAGAGAGCAACTTACATGAGGTTGCCGTTAATGGTATTACTTTGCACTTACATTTTTTTGGCATGTTAGTGATCTGTTGAAATTTCTATCTGGGGTGATGTTTTTTAATTGTTTAGAAGTCTTATATGTGGATTTCAAAATCTAGCAAATATAATCAACCAATGATAGCTACAAATTCGTTCAGTCAAACTAACTGGTGTAAAAGGCTAAGAGAAACTCTTGGTCCATCCTCTCATATTTTTGTTTAATTAAAAATTCAACTTCATCTTAGTCTAGGACGTAGGACAACAATTTTTTCCTGAATGTTTGTGTAGTTGTGGCATGATGTCCTTGTTATCTGTATATTTAAAATTCAGCTTTTTAAAAAATTGTTAAACTTGAACTACCCATACGTAGTGGATATACATCATGTCAGCTTACAATATCAAAATACAATACCTTTTCTTGTAAAAATTCAAGTAAAAATAATTTCGAATGAAGATAATCATAGTCAACAAGGCCTTATGGCTACACATGGGTTCAGCTTTGGTAAGAATAGAGTGTCACACTTAGCTACTTTTTCTAGAACACTAGAAGTTCATAAATGGGTATTTTTTGTATGTCAGAATAGTTTCCCGGTATTAGAACCATTTGAAATGAGGTCTTTCTACATTGGGCCACAACAGATTGGAAGTTCTTTTCTGCGGTAAGGAGGGATATTGTTGGCTGAAGGGGTGACTATGCAAGTCACATGATTTCAGACTATAGAGGTATTTTTCTGCAGTTTCTGTTATTTCTACTATTGAATGTTGGGTAATTAATTTAGAGAATTTGACCCAGTTAGCGTGATGAAACCGGGGTTGCGAGGTCCGAGGGCGGCGATTGGATTATCCTCTCAGCTGGCGAGAGTTCTTGTACAAGGAACAACGAGGTATTTTTATATGCCAGACTCACTTTGCTATGTCTAGAGTCCAGATGCATCACTTTCCGAAGAAATGCAAACTGTAAGTTTACTGATAGCGCTAATCATTACCGTTAGTCTGCTAGAAGACTGAAACACATAATAAGCTTTTCAAGTAGTAGCAAAACTAGGAGTCTCTTGTTACTTATATTTCATAAACCATTTGTTACTCCTGCATGTCAGTAGTTTGGTCTGTGCATTTTCTGATATATATTCGATATCATTTGGGGATAGTTTTATGTACTTTGACCATTCATATACATCTGATAGTGTAAACAAGAGAGAGAGCATGCTTTTATACTAATATGCATTGCTATCATGTCTTGGTCTACAAATGTATACTCCTTTGTATTAGTGATACAAGTTCACGGTTCAGTAAAAAGTTCACCAATATTTCCTTTGCATTAGTGATATAAGTTCAGTTTTAGTTAAGACTTCAGGAATATTTCCTTTGCTACAAGTTTAGTTCCAATGACCTACAAGAGTAGCTTGAATAAATAGATGTACAGTGAAACTTGATCCGAGTTATCTTGCTTGATATGTCATTTTGCAGCAACTTGGTAAAGTCAAATTAACTGAAAAATGACAACCTGCAGGATTATCGTCCACAGGTTCATCAAGTTCGTCCTGGGCATCTTGCATAGGTTCATCAAGTTCGTCATGTCCACGCTGATCATGTGGGGGCATTTAAATAAAGATCAGGAATCGGTTGCTCATGTCCATGTTGATTCATCTTGCACAGGTTCAAACTTACTGGAGATCGAGGAGATGCCGGCAATAAACGAGCATTGGTAGCTTGAACTTGCTGAAGATCGAGGAGATCAAGCAACGTGGTACTTAGGGAGCTTGGCTCAGGCCCTAGATTCAAGCAGCAACATCGCACTCATGTGGACAAAGGCTCGAGCTTAGGCCCTGGAATCAAATCGGTGGCGAGCTCGAGGGGAGCAGCAGGTGGATGAAGGCTTGAAACTACAATTCATTGCCAGTTCCTTCTATTTTAATAAATAACTTTTGCAATATCGTTTGCGACATGAAAGCTATTCCTATAACATCTGAAACTACTATTTTATAATATCATGAAACTATATTTTGTTGCCTTCTTTTTTTCATTGTGTTTTTATACCTGTTTGCTCGCCGTTAGGCGAGCAAGCGTGCGGCAAGCCGCGCTATCCTACCTAGTAGTAATAATTGCTGCAAGTGGCCCAATCCTTTCTAGAGCAAAGGACAAGCCGGTCGTGTAACTTATGATGACCAAACCTTCTTGAGGACACACGGGAGTTTCTATCAAGTGCTTTCGCTTCGTATCGCTAAATAATCTTTACTGATTTGATAAGTGTTATAGGGGTGAACCTATGCTAGCGCACTACCCTTACTAGGATAAATACACACTTGTGATTATACCCCTTGCAAGCATCCGCAAATACAAGAAAGTAATTAAGATAAATCTAACCAGAGCCTTAAACTCTAAGATCCTACGCTCCCTAGTGCAATGGTTTCCCAACAGAGGTTTAGGTTTTTGTCACTCCAGCAACCCCACAATTGGTAGTCAAATACACAATGCATCTCACTAGGCCCATAAATGGTGAAGTATCATGTAGTCGACGTTCACATGATACCACTAGTGAAATGGCACTACAACAAATAAATATCAAACCATTAAATATTACTCAACATAATTCCACTACTAACGACTTGACTTCTCCCATGTCCTCAAGAACTAAACGAACTACTCACAAGACATCATATGGATCATGATCAGAGGTGAAATAATGGTAAATAACAATCTGAACATAAACCTTAATTCAACGGTTCCACTCAATAGCATCAACCACAAGAGTAATCAACACCGGGAAAGTTTCCCCTAAGAATTTAACAAGATTCAACTCAAGATGTTACAGCGGGATGGCATGGTGATGGTGGAGATGAAGGTGCTGGTGATGGAGATGATGATGATGACGATCCCGATGAAGTCCGGTGCGATGGTGATGGCGATGGCGACGATCTCCCCTCTCCGAGAAGGAATTTCCCCGGTAGATTTCTGCCTGTCGGAAAGCTTTTCTCTCTCTGGTGTTTTTCCGCCCCGCAGAGGCGGCGGTGTCTATCTCTGAGCCCCCCCCCCTTGACTTAGGTTTTCGGGGACAATGAAATACGCGAAGGGGCGATGGCAGAAGTGGGCCAGGGGGCTCTCACCACAGGTGGGCGTGACCAGGGGCTAGGCCGCGCCCCCTAATGGTGAGGCTGCCCTGTGGCCCCTCTCGCTTCCTCCTTCTGGCTTCTTCAGTCTTCTAATAAAATATATTTTTTGGTATTTTTCTAGAATTTTCCTGATCTTCAAAATATGGTGTCTTGATGGTCCTTTTTCCAGCAGAATCCTGACTCCGGCAGCAAATCCTCCAATGATCATCAAACATGTAAAAACAGAGAAAATAACATAAGTATCATCTCTAAATGTGAAATATATCAATGAATAACAGTAAATTATGATACAAAATAGTGATGCAAAATGGACGCATCAACCCCCCCAAGCTTAGACCTCGCTTGTCCCCAAGCAAAAACTAAACTAGGTAAACATGACCACAGGTTTATGGAGTGAAGTGTCGATAATCAAAATACGGACAAGAAGCATCACATTCACCAAGGCACAAGTTATAATAGACAACAACTTCCCTTTATAAGATATAGACTTGCAATAAGTAAAAGGGAATCACAAATAAAGATGCACAAGGTAAACTATAATTGGTGGTGGCAAACATTAGTTCTTGGTCAGAGAATAATGAACAAACTATACTAGCTTTTGAATGAAGCCTTTTTAAAACAGAGCTAATATAGCAAAAACCATATGCTCAATGAAACAAACTTTTTGCATTCATAGAAAGCTTTCAAAGATATATTCCTTCAGACAAAAGCATTGTACTAGCAAAAGAAGTTAATAAACATGATTAAATGGATCAACATATAGATGAGTGAAACATAACAACTCAAATGCTTGCTTGAGATAGAAGGGAATAGGCTGACTCAACATGAAAGTAAAAGACAGGCCCTTCCCAGAGGGAAGCAGGGATTAAACATGTGCTAGAGCTTTTCATTTGTAAAACAGATGTAAAAATTGTTTTGAGAGGTGGTTGCTTTTGTCAACGACTAGCAACGGAGTTCTTGATATCTTCCATACTAAACAAGTGAGAGCGGTTCCGAGATGTTTGATTAATTGGCACATTGGTGCTCTTTTATAGCTTGGCACTCCTCCCCACTTTTCCTTTCTCAAACCATGGCTAACTGATTCCATCAGGTGCCAACCAACTTTCACATACCATGGAGAAGTGCCTTATTCTTTTCTTTTTGAGATTACAATGGTCTGACCAGCTCCCTTGCAAAATTAATGACGAGCAGATGAAGCTGCCTAGTCGAGGGGTACTTAATTTAGTATGGAAGATAACAAACCCATCCACTACGTCCTCATGAGCTAAAAACAGTGGCACAAAATAAGAAGTGTTTGAAGGTTTTTGAAAGGTAACACATGAAAATTTACTTAGAATGGATTGAAATACCATGCATAGGAATTTATAGTGGACTCTTTGAAAGTGACTTGGTTTTTAGGAGTTGGATGCACGAGAAGCATTTCCTCTCAGTACAGGTCTTTGGCTAGCAAGGCTGGGTAGCAAGCATAAGAGTTGCATGAAACAAATAAACATACATATAATAAGAACAATCATGCAAACTTTCTTGAAGGTACAACGATTTTGACTTTGAGAATAATAATGCTTATAAGCCAATCATGAAGGAAAACTGAAGTGATGTAACTACAAACACTTCTTTCTTCTTTTCTACTCAAACCTCAAGGTAATGTTGCTACTGACCAAGCTAAGTTTGCCAAAACTAACTAAATTCACTCATGCTCCTAAAGTGATACCAATACTAATCAACAAGACTAATCATATAAGAAACATTGCAAACTAAAATAAAGTATGCGTAAAGTAAATGATAAAACTTCTCATTAATATTTCATTACCGCAACTCACACCAAGGGATACATAGATAACCAACTAAGGAGGATACTTCCACACTGCAAACTATTCTATAAGATAATGATGTCTACGCACGCGTCTGTTCTTGTAGACAGTGTTGGGCCTCCAAGTGTAGAGGTTTGTAGAACAGCAGCAAGTTTCCCTTAAGTGGATCACCCAAGGTTTATCGAACTCAGGGAGGAAGAGGTCAAAGCTATCCCTCTCAAGCAACCCTGTAATTACGATACAGAAAGTCTCTTGTGTCCCCAACACACCCAATACACTTGTCAGATGTATAGGTGCACTAGTTCGGCGAAGAGATAGTGAAATACAAGCGGTAGTGATGATTATAAGTAGTAAATGTAATCTGAAATAAATATCGCTGCAAGCAAACATGTAACAAAACAGGAAGTAAACGGTGTGCAATGCTTGGAAACAAGGCCTAGGGATCATACTTTCACTAGTGGACACACTCCCAACAAATATAACATAATTGAACCAGTAGATACTATCATCAATATGCAGCTCAAAACAATTCTCCAATGGAAAACATACACTAATCATGCGTAGGGCTACGAAGCACTCCTCAAAGTCCGTATGTACCCAAACTAGATTGTCCCACACTATCACCGTGAATGCACTAGATGGTTCCAACAAACTCCAACATTTCATAGAGACATTAATCAAAAAGATACACATGATGCACACACTAGTCACCTTTACACCATGATACGAGGTATCTCCGGAGAGTACAATAATAAAGCATAGGAGTAGCATAATATCTGAATAATAACATCTACCAATTCAACTAGATACAAAGCTCACGATCACATAAAGATCACATCATGGGAGAGAGAGGTGAACCACATAGCTACCGGTAGAGCCCTCAGCCCCGGGGGAGAACTACTCCCTCCTCATCATAGGAGATAGCAAGGTTGATGGAGATGGCGGTGAGGTCGATGGAGACGGCGGAGACGGCGATGGAGACCGATGGAGATGGCTCCGAGGGCACTTCCCCGCCCTGGCAGGGTGCCGAAACAGAGACTTCTGTCCCCTGAAATTTGTCTTCGATGGCGGCGGCGCTGCGGAACTGTTCTGTAAATTTCGCCGACTCCCCTAGGGTTTTCCGTCCCGAGGCTTGATATAGGTGAAGGGGCGTCATCAGGGGGCTGCCAGGGGCTCCTCCCACATAGGGGGCGCGGCCATGGACTGGGCCGCGCCGCCCTGGTGTGAGGCTGGCCCCTGGCCCCCCTTCAGCTCTCTTTCGGTCCTCGTCATTCGTCCGGGAAAAATAGGAGTTCTAGAACTTGTTTCGTCCAATTCTGAGAATATTTCCTGTGTAGCATTTCTGAAACACAAAAACTACAGAAAACAGGGAACTGACACTGTGGCATCTTGTCAATAGGTTAGTTCCGGAAATCGCATAAAAATGCCACGAAGTGTAACGAAACACAAGGCAAATGGTGTAAAAACAAGCATGGAGCATCAAAAATTATATATACGTTTGAGACGTATCAGCATCCCCAAGCTTAACTCCTGCTCGTCCTCGAGTAGGTAAGTGATAACAAAAAAAAATCTGAGGTGACATGCACCATCACAATCTTGATCATATAGGTAAGCATTAAGTGCTGAGATCAAAGAACTTAAAATATGGGCATGAAAGACATAATCTTGATAATAGAAACTTAGCAACCATGTTATAACATGAAAATAAACACAAACAAAAGATCATGAAAATGAAATAATGAAAGTCAAACGTGTGTTCAAATCATATGGAAAAACATACAAATGGTTTTCAGCTTGTCCTTCATGGAGAGCAAAACATAAATGCATAGGACACCTTCAAGTTTAAAAGGGCGACTAGATACAAATAATTTGAGAACAAGTGAAACCAACAATATGAATCAATCAATGAAAACTTTGGGACAATGCACATTATACTAAGAATGACAACTATGCTCTCTTAATGGTGCATAAAGATAGAAGGTGGTGACTCAACATAAAAGTAAAAGAAAGGCCCTTCGCAGAGGGAAGCAGTGATTAAACATGTGCTAGAGCTTTTCATTTGTAAAACAGAGAGATAAAAATTGGTTTTGAGAGGTGGTTGTCTTTGTCAACGACTGGCAATGGGGTTCTTACTATCTTCCATACAAAAATAAAGCAAGTTTTTGAGAGAGATTGGCACTTTTGTGCTCTTTTATAAAGCTTGGCACTCCTCCCCACCTTTTTTCTTTCACAAACCATGGCTAACCGATTCCATCGGGTGCCCACCAACATTCACATTCCATGGAGGAGTGCCTTTTTTTCTTCCTTTTTTTTCTTTTTTTTCTTTTTGGAATAAGCAATATGGAAGATAGCAAATCTGACCACTATGTCCCCATGAGCTGAAAACAGTGTCACAAAACGAGAAGTATTTTGAAGGTTTTTTGAAAGGTAGCACATAAAAATTTACTTGGAATGGCTTGCAAATACCATGCATAGGAATTTATAGTGGACACAATGGCAAACTTGGTTTTTAGGAGTTGGATGCACGAGTAGAGCTCATACTCAGTACAAAATGAAGGCTAGCAAAAGACTGGGAGCGACCAACTAAGAGAGCAATAACGGCCATAATCATGCAAAGCAACAAAACGACATTAAAAGAAGCATAAGATGGTATCAAAAGTCAAAAACTAAATGATCATAGAGGCAATGGCGACTTTGTATGAGTCAAACATGTGTGAGCATGCGCCAAGTCAACCCAAATAAAGCATCAAGGAGAAAACCAAAATAATGCTCCCAAATAATTTAAACAACGCATGATTTTTTCAAAGGCTCATTAAGCAATCTCAGTTATTTGAGACAAGTCATGCTACAGCAAAACCACTAATCATACTATCAAAAAGACATCAAGCACGACATGCAAAAGCCTAGGCCGCAGTCTACACAAGCTCCTACTTGTACCATTTTTTTTTGCATAAAGCTTTTTCTCTTTTCCAACACCATTAAAACCTTTTTGAGGAAACTCTTTTGAGGAAAACCAACATGGACCAGAGGTCAAAATACACCTTGATGGAAAGATAAAACAAGATCTGAACAAAAATCAAGGCAAAAAACAAAGGCTAAACGCAGTAGCAGAAAAAGAGAACACTCGTTGAACGATAAGAGTGAAAACTAGAGTGTTCTTGGCAATGAAAAACAAGTTCATCTCCTCCAAAAGAAGCATGATGTGATCTAACCATTTATTGCAGCAAGCAAAACAAAAGAAAACTGAAAGCAAAAGTAACTGACGCTCTAAGAAAAACGTATAGTGCATGAAACAATAAAAATATAGTGTTTTGAAAGGTGACCTGATTTTTGCCGATGAAGAAAGGGGTGCCTCGGGGGCATCCCAAGCTTTGACGCTTATGCCTCTTGGATATTTCTTTGGGGTTACATGGGCATCCCCAAGCTTGAGCTTTTGTCCATTCTTCATCTCATCTCATCACTCTCCGATCCCTACACTTGAAAACTTCCTTCATACAAAACTAAACACAAATCTATTAGCAACATTAGTGTAAGCATAACATATAATCAACCCTTTTTTGCTTCAGGTTTCAACCTAAAACCACCACATATTAAGCATATACTACTGTAGCAACTTCCCCAAAAGTTCCGTGATCAAAAGAACTCAAAAAGAAAGCGATAAAGCGGTAAACACAAATATTGGCAGAAGTCTGTCAAAACAGAACAGCTGACAAAGGTCGAATTTTTTAGGGGTTTTCTGTTGCTCAAATCAAAAAGTGTTCAACTAATGAAAGTTTGGATATAACCTGGGGCATATGCACAAGAAATCGCAGGTCCAAAAGATATACAGAGAATTTTCACGAATTTTTACGGTGCAGCACCAAAAATTGTTTTAGGACAGCAACATCCCCAAATCTTACCTCACTCAAATTAGAGGATTCTCTTGGCACAACAATGAAATAAAAAGGATAAGGAGCAGTTATTACAGTAGTAATAACTTCCAAGACTCAAATAAAAGAAAAAGTACTGAAAATAAAACAATGGGTTATCTCCTAAGAGTGCTTTTCTTTAACGCCTTTGAGCTAGGCGCAGTAATTTGCAAAGATGCTCATGTGGGCGCCATATAAGAGCTTAAAGCAATAGAGAGCATCAACAAGCAAATGTGAAAGACATTTAAATCTGAACCACTTCCTATGAAAAATAGTCTTGTAAAGAGACAAGTCATGAAAGCGCAAAGCAAAGAGCATAGGAAGGCAAAACAAGTACAACTTCAAGAATTGCAACATAAAGAGGGGAAACTCAATATTGTTGAGATCCATCAAACCATGTTTCCCTCTCTCATAATAAATTTCCGTAGCATCATGAATAGAACTAATAATATAACTATCACATAAAGCTTCCCTATCATGAGCCACATGCATAAAAGAATTAATACTCCCCACATGAACAATCGTAGTAGGAGCAGATTCAACAGAATAATTATTCTCATCACCATAATCATCAAAAACAGGAGGTATATTGTAGTCATAACTATTTTTCTCCTCAAAAATAGGTGAACTGAAAATATTATACCCATCATCATAACCATCATAGACTAGAGGCTTAGTATCATCACAAGCTAGAGAACAACTATTTCGCAAAGCATACTCATCAAACATATCATCATAAGAAGGAACATGGATAGTACTAATGGTACAACAATTATTAACCTTATAATTGGTACCAAAAATATTTCCAATATCAAAAGTAGAGTGCTTTTCCCAATCATGATCACTAACATAGGTAATAGGCATGGGAACATCATCCCAATCAGAATTATCATAATCTATAGCAGGATCATAACGCTTAGGGGAAGATACCGTGTCCTCTCGCCTTTTGCTCCTCTTCTTCTTCTTCTTCTTCATACTCTTCTAACTATCTCCTTTAGGAGGGAGAGACTTGAAGGGCATCTTCTCCACATAATCTGGTTTGCTGACAGAAACAACAGAAGAAACTTTGGAGGATTCCTCCTCTCTATTAATAAGATAAAAACATCTATCAGTCCTGTCATAGCTTGGCAAAATATCAAGTTTTCTAAGATTTTGTATGTAAGTATTTGCAAGGCAATCTTTAGCACAATAGAGACGACAACCATAAAGGGTGCTATTAATATCAACATCATTCATATCTATCAAAGCAATCTTTCTAGATATCTCGTCACACACCAACAAGAACAAAGCGAGCTCATCATGCTGATTGTGAGTAATCTTGTCATCACAATACAAACTTAAGGTACTAGAAGAGTAACTATTAGGGCTTGAGCATTGAAAATCAAAATGACCTATGTCATCGCAATGTTTATAAAGAAAAGGATAAAGCTTACAAACCTTTTTACCGATCTCGCCTATATCCTTGTACCACATTCGGGTTTCTTCATTTGCGTGGTGGACACAATAATCTTCCTTGTTGTAACTCTGTTCACAAGGTCTATGTACTCCACAAAAATTAACATGCTTATAAGAAATCAGACTTTTAGAAGTTTGAGCATGTTTATTGCAATCATCAATAACAATATCACTTTCTATGCAAGTGTCCTTAAAAGGTTCATGATACACGTCCCCATTTCCTTTAGGAACATTCATATGGGAAGCAAAGGCTTTAAAGCAATTAACCATAATTTGAGGATCAAGACCATATTTAGCACTAAGCTCTTGAAAATTAGCAGTTTCAGCGAAAGACTTAATGCAATCGAACTCGTAATTCATACCTGATCCTTTACCTTTGTCCCTATCCCAACCTTCAATGTTGTTTTGAATTGTTTCAAGCAGATCCCACTTGGTGTTAACATCCTTGCTTGTGAAAGACCCATCAAAGCATGCATCTAGATAGTCCTTGTAATATCCTGAAAGCCTTGCATAAAAATTATTAATAACAATATTACTGGGGAGCTCATGAATGGGGCATTTGAGCATTAGTAACTTCAATCTCCCCCACGCTTGGGCAATACTCTCTCCATCATGAGGCCAAAATTTATATATCCGATTACGATCTTTATAAATTTCACTTGGAGGATAAAACTTGGAATAAAAGAGAGGTACAATCTCCTCCCATACAATAGATGGACCATCTTGGAGCAGTCGATACCACTCCTCAGCTCTGTCTTTCAATTATAAAGAGAATAGCTTCTTCTTGACCTGGCTTGGTGAAATACCTGCACATCTGAACAACTCGCATAATTCATGTATAAATAGTAAGTGATCTCCCGGATGGACAGTTCCATCTCCTGAATAGCAGTTATCCATAACACGCCCAACAATTTTCGTAGGTATTTCAAAAGGATGAGGAGCACAAGCATCATTAGAAACATCACATATGGGAGATAAAATATCATCAGAGCAAACTTTATCCACTAAAGCTGGGGGACTAAAAATATCATACTTAACAAAACCAGCTTCCCCAAGCTTAGACTTTTCTATAGCATTAGCATTAATGGTATTCAAAGCATTCGTACTAATAACATTGCTATGCGAAATAAGCTCCAAAGGATTTTCAATTTTCTCATCAAATCTAAACTCAGGAAAAAGACTAAAGAACTCTTTATTTTCCATTAAGCCTAACTAGTGAAAAATAAAAACAAGAAACAAAAAGATATAATTGCAGAATCTAAAGGAAATAACTCCGAGCACTCACACAGGAGGATGCGAGTACCTTTTACCTTACCTCCCCGGCAACGGCGCCAGAAAAGACCTTGATGTCTACGCACGCGTCTGTTCTTGTAGACAGTGTTGGGCCTCCAAGTGCAGAGGTTTGTAGAACAGCATCATGTTTCCCTTAAGTGGATCACCCAAGGTTTATCGAACTCAGGGAGGAAGAGGTCAAAGCTATCCCTCTCAAGCAACCCTGCAATTACGATACAGAAAGTCTCTTGTGTCCCCAACACACCCAATACACTTGTCAGATGTATAGGTGCACTAGTTCGGCGAAGAGATAGTGAAATACAAGCGGTAGTGATGATTATAAGTAGTAAATGTAATCTGAAATAAATATCGCTGCAAGCAAACATGTAACAAAACAGAAAGTAAACGGTGTGCAATGCTTGGAAATAAGGCCTAGGGATCATACTTTCACTAGTGGACACACTCCCAACAAATATAACATAATTGAACCAGTAGATACTATCATCAATATGCAACTCAAAACAATTCTCCAATAGAAAACATACACTAATCATGCGTAGGGCTACGAAGCACTCCTCAAAGTCCGTATGTACACAAACTAGATTGTCCCACACTATCACCATGAACGCACTAGATGGTTCCAACAAACACCAACATTTCATAGATACATTAACCAAAAAGATACACATGATGCACACACTAGTCACCTTTACACCATGATACGAGGTATCTCCGGAGAGTACAATAATAAAGCATAGGAGTAGCATAATATCCGAATAATAACATCTACCAATTCAACTAGATACAAAGCTCACAATCACATAAAGATCACATTATGGGAGAGAGAGGTGAACCACATAGCTACCGGTAGAGCCCTCAGCCCCGAGGGAGAACTACTCCCTCCTTATCATAGGAGACATCAAGGTTGATGGAGATGGCAGTGAGGTCGATGGAGACGGCGGAGACGACGATAGAGACCGATGGAGATGGCTTCGGGGGCACTTCCCCACCCTGGCAGGGTGCTGGAACAGAGACTTCTGTCCCCCAAAATTTGTCTTCGACGGCGGTGGCGCTGCGGAACTGTTCTGTAAATTTCACCGACTCCCCTAGGGTTTTCCGTCCTGAGGCTTTATATAGGCGAAAAGGCGTCGTCAGGGGGCTGCCAGGGGCTCCTCCCATATAGGGGGTGCAGCCAGGGGCTGGGCCGTGCCGCCCTGGTGTGAGGCTGGCCCCTGGCCCCCCTCTGGCTCTCTTTCGATCCTCGTCCTTCACCCTGGAAAAATAGGAGTTCTGGAACTTGTTTCGTCCAATTCCGAGAATATTTCCTGTGTAGCATTTCTAAAACACAAAAACAGCAGAAAATAGGGAACTGACACTGTGGCATCTTGTCAATAGGTTAGTTCCGGAAATCACATAAAAACGCCACGAAGTGTAACGAAACACAAGGCAAATGGTGTAAAAACAAGCATGGAGCATCAAAAATTATAGATACGTTTGAGACGTATCAGATAACTTCTTTATTCATGATATGACTCTACTTGTAAAGTAAATGAGTAAAAGGTGATGATGTGATACCGCGGCACTCCCCCAAGCTTGGAACAAGCCAAGGGGATGCCAATACCGATGACGAATTACTCCTTCGACGGTGGTGGGTAATCTTTAATAAGCTTCTCAATCAAATCTTTCAGATCATCAATCTTGTGATTGAGGTTATGAATCATCTCTGAATTGTGCTCAACACGGCTCATGAACCTGTCAGCTAGAGAATCCTAGCTCTTGGAATTATTTCCCCATCCTTCTTCACTCTTGGAACTTTCTTTCCCTGCACTGTTAGAACGATCTATATCCCAACCAGAGGGTAATCGTGATCTGGGCACCTTTTGAAACTGGTGTTCATGAATTAGAGTATGGAAAGGGTTGTTGTCTGACGAAGATGCCCGAGGAGCTAAAATGTGGCGCGGCACACCCCCTCCGGTTCTTATACGTGCGCTCTTCTTGAACTTGTCATGACTTGTCACCACCCCAATGCTTGCGATCATGGTGCTCGAGCGTGAACTTTGATCTTCTTCCATCTCTTCTTCCTCGGCCTCACTTTCAACTTCTTCCTTCAGCTGAAAGTCTTGGTGGTCATCTTCTGGAGGTGTCTTCTCCTTGTCGTCGCTTGAAGAAGCCATGATGCTCTCAAAACTTAAGATCAACTCCTGACAGAAACAGCTCGAAACAAAACACGACGAGAAAACGATATATAGACCTCGGGGACTCCGGGGGGTTATATAGACGAAAATTACACATCGAGACGAAATCACAGGAGGAAACCGGGATGAAAACGAGCTCCGGGGTGGACTCACCACAGGGTGGCGCGGCCTAGGGTGGACCCGCGCCCCCTGGTGGTGAGGAGCCACCGGACTCCGTCTCCTGCCCGTTTTCGTCTCGCGATTTTTCATATTTAATAAAAACAATAAAAATATTAATGGAAAAGTTTTTCGCGAACCTTTTCTGACTAGAACTGTTACCTATTCGAAAACGAACTCTGCGGGTTCCTGCAAATTTTCCTGGATGAATTCTTCTGGAGAAACTGTTTCAATTACATCAACATCTTCATTATAAGAATCTCCAGCAATATAATGTTTGAGTCTTTGCCCATTCACCACTTTTGTAGTGTCATCTTTCAATGAAGCAATCTTTATCGCACCTGAGCGGTACACTTCAACAATAACATATGGTCCTTCCCATTTAGAGAGTAATTTTCCTGCAAAAAATCTGAGACGAGACCTATACAATAGAACTTTCTCACCAACATGAAACTCTCTTTTAAGAATTCTCTTATCATGCCATTGCTTGACTTTCTCTTTGAAAAGTCTGGCATTCTCATAGGCTTCGTTTCTCCACCCATCTAGAGAACTCAAATCTAACAACCTCTTCTTACCGGCAAGTTTAAAATCCCTATTAAGCTCTTTCACTGCCCAAAAAGCTTTGTGTTCTAATTCTAAAGGCAAGTGACATGCTTTTCCGTAAACCATTTTGTACGGAGACATGCCCATGGGGTTCTTATAAGTAGTTCTATAAGCCCATAAAGCATCGTTTAACTTGCTAGCCCAGTTTTTCCTAGATCTATTGACAGTCTTCTACAAGATAGACTTGATCTCTCTATTTGAAAGCTCTACCTGTCCACTAGTTTGGGGATGATAAGCAGAAGCAATTCTATGATTAACATCATATCTAGCAAGAGTTTTTATAAAACCACCATGAATAAAATGAGAACCTCCGTCAGTCATAAGATATCTAGGCATACCAAACCTAGAAAAAATAACATCCTTAAGCATTTTTAACGAGGTCTCACCATCGGCACTCTTTGTAGGTATGGCTTCTACCCACTTAGTAACATAATCAACAGCAACAAGTATGTGAGTATAGCCTTTTGAAGGAGGAAAAGGACCCATAAAGTCAAATCCCCAACAATCAAACGGTTCAATAACAAGAGTGTAACTCATAGGCATTTCATTACGTCTAGAAATATTACCAACTCTTCGACATTCATCGCAAGATAAAACATACCTTCTAGCATCTTTAAAGAGGGTTGGCCAATAAAAACCTGATTGTAGAACCTTTTGTGCGGTTCTATCTCCAGCATGATGTCCTTCATAAGCGCTTCCATGGCATTTCCTCAATATTTCTTGCTGCTCATATTCTGGTATGCATCTTCGCATAATACCATCAACTCCTTCTTTATATAAATGTGGGTCATCCCAAAAGTAATGCCTCAAATCATAAATGAATTTTCTTCTTTGCTAAGCTGTAAAGGTTGGAGGCAAATACTTGGAAACAATAAAGTTAGCATAAGCAACATACCAAGGAAGGTCTCATGAAGTTACATTTATTGAAGCCAACTATTCATTTGGAAAACTATCATTAACAGGAATATGATCAAAAGAAATGTTTTCCAATCTAGACAAGTTGTCAGCCACAGGATTTTCAGCACCTTTCCTATCTACGATATGCAAATCAAACTCTTGTAAAAGCAACACCCATCTAATAAGCCTAGGCTTAGCATCCTTCTTCGTCATAAGATATCTAATAGCAGCGTGATCAGTATGAATAGTAACTTTAGAATCAACAATTTAAGGTCTAAACTTATCACATGCAAAAACAATAGCAAGAAACTATTTCTCAGTAGTAGCATAATTCTTCTGAGCAGCATCAAGAGTCTTACTAGCATAATGAATAACATTCAACTTATTATCTATGCGCTGTCCAAGAACAGCACCAACAGCAAAATCACTAGCATCACACATAATCTCAAAGGGTAAATTCCAATCAGGTGGTTGAACAATAGGAGCAGTAGTTAAAGCCTTCTTAAGAGTTTCAAAAGCTTCCTTACAATCATCATCAAAGACAAATGGTACATCTTTTTGAAGAAGATCAGTAAGAGGCTTTGAAATCTTAGAGAAATCTTTAATAAACCTCCTATAGAAACCAACATGACCAAGAATACTACGAATACCTTTAACATCTCTGGGACAAGGCATCTTCTCAATTGCTTCCACTTTTGCTTTGTCAACTTCAATACCTCTTTCAGAAATTTTATGTCCGAGGACAATTCCTTCATTCACCATGAAGTGGCATTTCTCCCAATTAAGAACAAGATTAGTTTCTTCACACCTCTGCAAAACTTTATCAAGATTGTGCAAATAATTATCAAAAGAAGTTCCATAGACGGAGAAATCGTCCATGAAAACCTCCACAATTTCTTCACAAAAAACATGAAAAATAGCAGACATGCATCTTTGAAAAGTAGCAGGAGCATTGCATAAACCAAAAGGCATGCGTCTATAAGCATAAGTTCCATAAGGACAAGTAAAAGTGGTTTTCTCTTGATCTTCTTTTTTAACAGCAATCTGAGAAAAACCAGAATAACCATCAAGAAAACAAAAGTGCGTCTTCTTAGACAACCTCTCTAACATTTGATCTATAAATGGTAAAGGATAATGATCTTTCTTAGTAACCTTGTTAACTTTTCTATAGTCAATGCACATCCTATAACCAACTACTACCCTTTGAGGAATAAGCTCGTTATTCTCATTAGGCACAACAGTCATACCTCCTTTCTTAGGAACACAATGAACAGGACTAACCCATTTACTATCAGCAATAGGATAAATAATACCAGCATCAAGGAGCTTCAATACCTCATTTCTTACCACTTCCTTCATCTTGGGAATTAAGCGGCGTTGATGTTCGACAACTGGCTTCGCATCGTCCTCCATATTACCCTTTTAAATCATCAAGAGTATATCCCATAGCTCCTCGATGTTTCCTTAATATCTCCAATAACCTTTCTTCTTCCTTTCCTGAAAGCTTAGAACTAATAATAACAGGATATATTTTCTTATCATCTATATAGGCATATTTAAGATCATTAGGTAAAGGTTTTAATTCAAAAAAGGATCTTCTTTAGGTGGCAAAGTGGTACCAAGATCCTCCACAGGTAAATTGTGCTTGATCAATGGTTGTTGATGAAGGAAAATATCGTCAATCTCTTCTCTTTCCTTTCTGTAAACATCACTTTCATGGTCCTCCATGAATTGCTGCAAAGCATTATTAGGGGCAAGAGCAATAGAAGTAAGCTGTTCAACTCGAAAATTTTCATCAGGCATGTCATTTTCATAAGAAGTCTTAGCAAACTTAGAAAAATTAAACTCATAAGACTCTCCATTAAACTTAGTGAAAATTTTCTCCTTCTTACAGTCCATCATAGCACCACAAGTATTCAAAAAGGGTCTACCAAAAATAATAGGACAAGTTTTACTAGCCTCCTTACCAAGTACTAGGAAATCAGTGGGATATTTGGTCTTACCGCAAAGAACTTCCACATCTCGAATAATACCCAGAGGCCAAACAGTCTCTCTATTAGCAAGCTGAACAACAACATCAATATCTTCAAGTTCACAAGCGCCAATCGCATGCATAATTTCTTTGTAAAGCTCTAAAGGAATGGCACTTGCACTAGCACCAATGTCACATAAACCATAATAGCAATGATCGCCAATCCTGACAGAAATAATAGGAACACTTGTTTTCCTATGCCTTTTAGGATGTGAGATAATGTTAGAAGCATCTTCACAAAAGAGAATATATTCATCCCCTACATCTTTAGTAACAAGGTCCTTCAATATAGCTACATGAGACTTAATAGTAATTTGCTCATCAGGCTCTACAGCTTTCTTAGTACTTTTATTAGACACACTTTCCAAAGTAGAATACTCTTTTACCTTAGCAGGGAAAGGTGTCTTCTCAAAATAAGGTTCAGGCACAATGCTATCAACAGTACAAACTTCAGTAGCTGCAGCAGGAATATGACTAATAGAATCTTTATAAGGCGCATGATATTTGTTCCGATCTTTCTTTGGAACATCAAGATAAGAGGCAAAAGCCTTAAGACAATTAGCAAGTATTTGAGAATCAAGACCATAAGCAATGCTAACACTATAAAAGTCATCGGTTCCCATAAAGGTTTTAATGCATTCATAATCATAATTTATACCTGACTTCCTACATTTGTCGTTTTCCCATCCTTCGGCATTTTCTTGGATACAGTCAAGGAGATTCCACTTAGCATCTTCCTTCATATGAGTAAATGATCCAAAACAGGAAGCATCCAAATAATCCTTATCATGAAGAGCAAGCCGCGCATAAAAATTATCAATAACAATATTATTGGGGAGCTCATGAATGGGACATTTGAGCATTAGTAACTTCAATCTCCCCCACGCTTGGGCAATACTCTCTCCATCATGAGGCCAAAAGTTATATATCCGATTACGATCTTTATGAATTTCACTTGGAGGATAAAACTTGGAATAAAAGAGAGGCACAATTTCTTCCCATGCAATAGATGGACCATCTTTAAGCAGTCGATACCACTCCTCAGCTCTGCCTTTCAATGATAAAGAGAATAGCTTCCTCTTGACCTGGCTCGGTGAAATACCTGCACACTTGAACAACTCGCATAATTCATGTATAAAAAGTAAGTGATCACCCGGATGGACAGTTCCATCTCCTGAATAGCAGTTATCCATAACACGCTCAACAATTTTCATAGGTATTTTAAAAGGATCTAATTGAGCAGGTGGTGGTGGTGGTTCATCCACATGTGCAGCAGTGGTAGAAGTGTTCCCAAATAGGAAACCAAATGGAGAATTCTCCATAGCAAAATAAAATAAAAGTAAAAGACAAAAATAAAAACAATACTCACAGCGACGGTTACCTTTACCAATTCCACTCTTTAATAGCGCTTCACTCCCCGGCAACGGCGCCAGAAAATAGTCTTGATGACCCACAAGTATAGGGGGTGTATCGTAGTACTTTCGATAAATAAGAGTGTCGAACCCAACGAGGAGCAGAAGGTGTTGACAAGTGGTTTTGATCAAGGATTCACTGTAAATACTAGCAAACTGGTTTTCAGGGGTATTTGGTAATGCAAATAAATAAAGTACAAGTAAATAAAAGACAATAGTAATAATTGCTGCAAGTGGCCCAATCCTTTCTAGAGCAAAGGACAAGCCGGTCGTATAACTTATGATGACCAAACGTTCTTGAGGACACACGGGAGTTTCTGTCAAGTGCTTTCGCTTCATACCGCTAAATAATCTTTACTGGTTTGATAAGTGTTATGGGGGTGAATCTGTGCTAGCGCACTACCCTTACTAGGATAAATACACACTTGTGATTATACCCCTTGCAAGCATCCGCAAATACAAGAAAGTAATTAAGATAAATCTAACCAGAGCCTTAAACTCTAAGATCCTACGCTCCCTGGTGCAATGGTTTCCCAATGGAGGTTTAGGTTTCTGTCACTCCAGCAACCCTACAATTGGTAGCCAAATACACAATGCATCTCACTAGGCCCATAAATGGTGAAGTATCATGTAGTCGACGTTCACATGACACCACTAGTGAAATGGCACCACAACAAATAAATATCAAACCATTAAATATTACTCAACATAATTCCACTACTAACGACTTGACTTCTCCCATGTCCTCAAGAACTAAACGAACTACTCACAAGACATCA
Organism: Dactylis glomerata; assembly: GCA_007115705.1. Taxonomy (NCBI): domain Eukaryota; kingdom Viridiplantae; phylum Streptophyta; class Magnoliopsida; order Poales; family Poaceae; genus Dactylis; species Dactylis glomerata. The sequence goes on from QXEO01000339.1 coordinate 9,182,798, forward strand.
TATGGATCATGATCAGAGGTGAGATAATGGTAAATAACAATCTGAACATAAACCTTAATTCAACGGTTCCACTCAATAGCATCAACCACAAGAGTAATCAACACTGGGAAAGTTTCCCCTAAGAATTTAACAAGATTCAACTCAAGATGTTACAGCGGGATGACATGGTGATGGTGGAGATGAAGGTGCTGGTGATGGAGATGATGATGATGACGATCCCGATGAAGTCCGGTGCGATGGTGATGGCGATGGCGACGATCTCCCCTCTCCGGGAAGGAATTTCCCCGGCAGATTTCTGCCTGCCGGAGAGCTTTTCTCTCTCTGGTGTTTTTCCGCCCCGCAGAGGCGGCAGTGTCTATCTCTGAGCCCCCCTTGACTTAGGTTTTCGGGGACGATAAAATACGCGAAGGGGCGATGGCAGAAGTGGGCCAGGGGGCTCTCACCACAGGTGGGCATGGCCAGGGGCTGGGCCACGCCCCCTGATGGTGAGGCTGCCCTGTGGCCCCTCTCGCTTCCTCCTTCTGGCTTCTTCAGTCTTCTGATAAAATATAATTTTCTGGTATTTTTTTGGAATTTTCCTGATCTTCAAAATATGGTGTCTTGATGGTCCTTTTTCCAGCAGAATCCTGACTCCGGCAGCAAATTCTCCAATGATCATCAAACATGTAAAATAGAGGAAATAACATAAGTATCATCTCTAAATTTGAAATATATCAATGAATAACAGTAAATTATGATACAAAATAGTGATGCAAAATGGACGTATCACACGTCCTTCCTCCCGTGGCAATAGTATCGGGGTCCATTGCAGCCACACCCGCCTTCTCTCAGGGCAACAAAAGTGACGGCTTATGGTGGTTTGGTTTTGATTCAGTTAGATTCTATTATGTGATACTTCTATGATCTTTGTGAGATTCATACCATTGTATTAGATAATGTTATTACTGTTTGCCAGGATCTTATTAACATGATAATGTTAACTGAGATCCATTTATTTTTCACATAAATCCAAGATCTTGAGGTTGCCTATATTTCTATGAGTTTATGATTTGTTTCTGTGACTTATTCTAGGTTGCTACACTATGTGGTGATACTATACTCCATGATATGGTTCTGGTATTTTCTCTATGGCTCTCTCCATTGCTCACAATGATTCCTAGTGATGTTTTTTCATTATTGGCTCTATGGTTTCTAAGATACATTGCCTTGATCTGTTCGTTTAAATAAGATCGAGCTCAAGCTTTTAACTCCGGTTTTCTATCAATTCCTCCTCCAGGTCATGCACTGGTCTCAGGACATGTTCCCGGGATCATCACATTTGGATTCTATATCAAATGAAATCACCTCTTGGTGATTCCAACAGTATAACCTTAACTGGTTTCTCTGTTGGTTTGTTTCTTGCAAGTTTAGGTTTGAATATGATCAAATTTGAGAAGATCAAGATAAGAAGACTACAAATTGATAGCTAGTTAGGTTTTCCCTTGTAGTTTGTATTATGGTTATTTTCTTTAATTTTATCTTTCGATTTTTGCCCAATAAATCTTGTAAAAAATATTGTTGAGTTTGAAATGAAATTATCTATCTTGCCATATGTTTCTTATGATTTATGGAATTTTATCCAATTTTTTATAAATTAATCAATTTCAACTCAAGTCTGAAATATTCAAGTCTCCATTATGAATTCAAATATATAATTGCACTTCCTATTCACATTAAAACTATTTATTAAATGGAATATTGGATTACAGTCAAAGACTCTATTTATATGTTGATTCAAATTTTAATTTCCCTAAGTTTTGAATTTAACAAACATCATGTTCAGTTTGGAACTCAATTCAAATGATGTCCAACTCTATACACCTCTGAATATGAACTTCCTCAATTTGGCTTCTAGAAAAGGCACAAAAAATTCCCATAGTTTTGGATGTAGATGCACATATTATCGATCTACCTTTTTCCCGTGCCTATTCTTTGGGTTATTACAGCTTGTACATCGATTGTTAGTATGATGAAGCAGAATGCCATCAATATTAATAGTGCATGCGATATTAATAGTGCATGCGCCACTCTCGACATTTGATGCCAACATGGAAGAGGGTGGTGATGAGGTTGATGAGAATGAAGTGTAAGAGGTCGAGGAGGACAATTCTCAACTGATGTTAAGAAAGAGAACTTTGAAGTTCAAGAAAGTTGAGGGTGTTGCATTGGTGAAGTCATGGGATTGTGTGCCACTTGATGTGGTGATTGGCAATGATTAAATAACAAGAAATATTGGCAACGGATCAAGGTCAAGTTTTATCCATTGATGCCTGTACATTGACACACACACACACATTGGGATAATTCCAAGTCTGGTAGGATGTGATCAAGCAATGTTGTACCCCTAGTGGTTATTTGGAACAAATGATGAATCCACCCCTAGTGGTTGCACTATTCATGGCCATGTTAGCTTCTTGTCGATTTGTCTCAATATTTGTGATGTTGTTTACTATGAACGTGTTCATACTTGGCCTTGTTTTTCAAATGTAGGATGACATTGAGTTTGAAAGGTACAATCAAATGCCGACAACCAAGGGCAAACCATTTATGCTCCAATGTTTGAAGCACCATGTATCTGCATGGATAAAAATGTATCATGTGAACGATCTGATTGAAGCGCACTGTTGGGCAATGCCTCTGTCTATGCAGACATGAAAGGACGACTACAGTTCATTTATGGTGGCCCTTGGAGTTTCACTTATGCTCCTAATGAAACGAATGAGGACACCGCGGAAGGAGGTCTCGCATCAGGGCCCAAGTTTCCCAATAAATAGGTCGACCCAGTCCGTCACTCAAAACCATCTCCAGTAGCCCAAAATGTGATCATGATCGACCCATGCACCCAGTGGCCTCGAAACTTAGGGTCGGGGTAGTGACTGATGCTCCTAGTTGATGTGGGAGCTTGGCAGTCCTTGTGCGTGGTGAATAATCAGCCCGTTGGGAACCCCAAGAGGAAGGTGTGATGAGTATAGCAGCTGGTTTTCCCTCAGTTAAGAAACCAAGGTTTATCGTTCTTGGAGAGGAGAGACAAACGACTGAAGGTGATGCTTGCTAGCTTGCGACAGCTTCGGACAATTTATATATGGTGCCTCGTCCAAGCTTTGCTTGCTAGCTGCAACGCGGAACCTGCACACAACACAACCAAATACTTCATTCCCAACTTGCGATGAGGTTGTCAATCTCACTGGTTTGCTTGAAACAAAGGTTATGAGCGTATCGAGTAGAAAACAATAGAGTATGCGAGTAAAGTAAACAGGTGATAGCAATATGATGGAAATAGGACCGGGATCCACAGTTCACTAGTGGTGTCTCTCCATAAGATAAATAACACATGCTGGGTAAACAAATTACAGTTGGGCAATTGATAGAATAAAGATAAACGTGATATGTCAAGAAGATCACTATGAGATTTACTCTGGGCATTACAACAAAATACATAGACCGCCATCCAACTGCATCTATGACTAATAATCCACTTGTGGCGAATCAATCTGAGAACTCCACAATTATTAAGTTGCGAACAACAGATAATTGCATTAAGCAAAGTGTGTAATGTAAACAAAGCATATGCCCTTGAGCATATGAATATTGTTTTCTCCCTAGTAGCAACATCACATCTATAACCTTAGAGGTTTCTGTCACTCCCCCAGGTTAAATAGAGGCATGAACCCACTATCGAGCATAAATACCCCCTCTTGGAGTCACTAGCAACTACTCGGCCAAGATAGCTACTAACAACGGAGAGCATGCAAGATCATAAACAACATAGAGATAACAAAAGATAATATTCAGTACAACAACTCAATCATAAACACCAATATTCATCAGATCCCAACAAACCAAACATGTAGAATTACATAACGGTGATCTCAATCATGTAGGGCAGCTCATGAGATCTAAACATGAAGCACATGGTGCAGAAGACAACCATCTAGCTACTGCTATGGACCCATGGTCCAAGGTAGACTACTCACTCATCGCTCCGGAGGCAAGCATGGCGATGAAGAAGACCTTCGGTGACGATTCCCCTCTCTGGCAGGGTGCCGGGAAGAGCTTCTGGACCCTCCTGATCTTCGGGTCGATGGCGGCGGCGGATCGCGATGTGTTCTGGAAAAGTGATCGGGTCCTTAGGTTTTTTCCGTCGGGGGGTCTTTATAGGCGAAGGGGCGATGTCAGAGGTGGAGCCAGGCTCCCTCACGCCAGGGTGGCACGACCCAGGGCCTGGCCGCGCCAACCCTATGTGTGGGGCCCTGGTGGCCCCCCTCCTACTCTCCTTCGGATCTCTGGAAGCTTCCGGGAAAAATAAGACTTCAGGAACTTGTTTCGTCCAATTCCGAGAATATTTCCTGTGTATCACTTCTGAAACACAAAAACAGCAGAAAACAGGGAACTGGCACTGTGGCAACTCGTTAATAGGTTAGTTCCGGAAAATGCATAAAAGTGCCACGAAGTGTAACGAAACATTATGCAAATGGTGTAAAAACAAGCATGGAGCATCAAAAATTATAGATACGTTGGAGACGTATCAGTGACCCAGTGGGCCGATCCAGCCCATTCCCATCTTAACGTGCCTCTATCCATGAATGGACATCAACTATCCATTTGTGGTGGCCCGTTGGAGTTGCCCTTATCCTCCTACAAATGTCCAACAAGAAAACAACGTCCATGAAATGGGCCATGCCAGGTTCGTTGGTCCTTGTGATTCTAACCCAGCATCCTCCACTTTTCAAACCGAGGCAGTCTCTTCAAAAAAAGGAACGAAGCACAATGTTTTGTGTAGGCCTGAGTCGAACCTGGCATGTCAGTGGTTGTTTGGAACAAGTGAGGAATGCACCCCAGTGGTTGCACTATTGATGTATTTGTTAGCTTCTTGTCGACTTGTCTCAAATATTTGTTATGTTGTTTACTATGAACGTGTTCATACTTGTTTTTCTTGCAAATGTAGGATCACATTGCATTTGAAAGGTACAATGAAATGTTGATAACCAATGGAAACCATTTGTGCTCCAACATTATTTGAAGCACCCCGTATCTGCATGGACAAAAACATGTATCATGTGAATGGTCCGATTGGAGCACCCAGTCCTTTGGACCGTGCCTCTGTCTGTGCGAAAACGAAAGGACAACCACGGTTCTACGGTGGCCCTTGGAGTTGACCTTATGCTCAACCGAGGGTACCACTGAAGTAGGCCTCACATCGGGGCTCAAGTTTCCCAATAAATAGGTTGACCTTGTCGACCCAGTTGGTCACTCATAGCCGACACCACTAGCCCAAAATGCGATCAAGATAGACCCATGCGCCCCAATGGCCTCAAAACTTGGGTCGGATCAGTGACCCAGCGGGTCAATCCAGCGCATTCCCATCTTACCGTGCCTCTATCCGTGTGGACATGAACGTATATCAACTGTCCGTTTGTGGTGGCCTGTTGAAGTTGCCCTTATCCTCCTACAAATGCTGACAAAAAATGCATCCATGAAATGGGCCAGACCAGGCTCGTTGGTCCTTGTGATTCTAGCCCAGCATCCCCCACTTTCCGAACTTAGGCCGACTTGCAAAAAAAAGAACGAAACACAATATTTTGGATAGGCCTGAGTCAAGCTGGCACAACAGTTCTCTCGGATCAAACATGAAGTCCAGTCCACCACAAAGCACAAATCTTTCTACTACTCCTCAGATCGAAAATAAATGTCAGGGATAATATAAAATCACCGATATTGGCAAACAGAGCTTAGCTCAGTTGGTTGGGTTCTCTGTGGTGGAACCAGCCCACCCAGGTTTATGTCCTAGACTTGGCATGGACGTTTGCATTTATCTGGATTTATTCCAGAATTTCCCGACGCTATTTTTTTAGTGGTAGGTGACGTGCCCGTCAACAGCGAGACGTCTGTGGTGACTTCATCAACTTCAAGATCGGCCGACTCAGTTCTTCAGAGGTGCTCATAGGGGTAGGGTGTGAGTGCGTGCGTTTATAGGGATGAGTATACGTGCGTATTTATGAGCACGTCTATATTGTACTATGTTCTAAAAAAATCACCGATATTTATTTTCAATCAAAGTATCTCACAAAAGGAAAAGAACTCGAGCTCAAAAAAAAGAAAAGAGCTTCTGCAGTGTCCTCCAACACAGGTTGGCGCGGTGACGCAGACAGACGCGACGGGCACCCGCACCTTGCTCGGTTCAGGCCGAGATCCACCAGCGCGCGGGATCGCGCACCGGTGAGCGAGCCATCACCGACGCGGCGCCACCAAACGGCCAGCCAAAACGCACTACGCGAAACAACACGACTCGCCGCCGTCGTGCGTGCTCCCCGGCCGAACCCCCACCACCCCCACTACATCTCTGCCCCTCCGCGGCGGGAGCTCCCCGAAGCTTCCCCATTACTCCCGCGCCGCACTCCCTCCTTAGTCCTCCTCCCGCTCCCCGTCTCCGCAGTCCTCCGGCTCCTCGGCGGAGCTCCGTCGATTCGGGTCGAGCCTCGCCGGGGCGGCGGGGCGGATCAGATCCCGCGCGGTTGAGCGGGCAGTGCGCGCGGACTGATCGGGCGGGCGGGCGGATCAGATCTATGCGCGAGATCTAGGCGGGCGGGCGCGGCGGTGTCGAGCCGCCGGTGATCGGAGCCGGACCCGGGCAGTAGGGAGAGACGGGATGGCGTGGTGGTCGGATAAGCTGTCGCTGGGCGGGCTGCAGGACATCGCCGGCGCCGTCAACAAGATCAGCGAGAGCGTGAAGAACATCGAGAAGAACTTCGACAGCGCGCTCGGCCTCGAGGAGAAGCGCGATGGCGACGACGAAGGTATCGTACACGCCGCCACTGTTGCTCACACCCTTCTCCCCCCGCACCCCTCTCTGTACCCGGGCTGCATTGGTGCGTACTGCGTAGTATACTAGGCAGTGTACACAAAGTGGTAATTTAAAATTGCGGTTGGGTTGTTTCTGGGTGAACACTGGAGTGGGATTGTTCAGTGGCAGTGATGCTATTTGTAGCTAGGTCCCCCATGATAGTTGGGACTGACTGAGTGTCTGATTTTGAATGGAGGCCAAAGTTTGAATCCAGGCTATCAGTTACTAGGTTGTTTCTGATGTAGTAGATGCTTACTTAAGGTCGGACACCGTACACTGGACAAGCAAAACTCGGTCCCTAAATTCTGCATGTATGTATCAGTTACCGAATTACTATTGATCATTGATTGGTTTGGGCAGATCATAAAAAGTTATACAAACCTCTTTGTACTTTTTACGTTGTAACATTTCCATGCCTTCCTTTCCTTTCGAAGAGTGTTGGAGCTTGGAAGCACCGAATTCATACTTCTTTGCAAAACTGTTTCCAAATGTCTCTGTTTATGGAGCATGGATATGATGAGCATATTTGCAGAATATAGCTTTCTCTCTGTCTATTTACGTGGCTAACTAACCTCTCGAATCATAACATGTTTTTCTGGCATGCAGGATCAGGATCCCGTACATCGAACTCTGATGGAATGGGATTCTTTAATCCTGTCATGGCCTTCATGGGGCAGACTGGTGAGGAGAGTTCTACCGAAATATCAGAAAAGCAACAATCGTCTCAACATTCACCAGAAGTAGAAGAAAATCATAAGGTCACCAACGAGCCACCTACATCTGAAGCAGAAGCTTCTGAAGTACCAGTAACAACACAAGCTTCAAAGCAGCCTTCAGAATTAGAAGAAAACATTAGCAGCTCCACGGAGCTGCCTGTATCTAAGGCGGATGTTTCTGATCAATCTGTAAGACCACAGTCTCCAACACGTTCTTCAGCAGCAGGAGAAAAGCATGATGGCTCCACTGAGTCACCTACATCTAAGGGGGCTACTCCTGAAGTATCAGAAACGACACAGTCCCCAACACGTCCACCTATTGCAGAAGAAACTTTTGGTGGATCCACTGAGACCAGTAACTCAACTGAGAAGGAAAACCAGGGTCATGAAGACCCTGAGTATACCAATCCTAATCATGAAGCTTTACCGAGTCAGCCTGATGAGTCCGCCATGGACATATCTGGTGGTAGAACATCTTCTGCTAACAAACTGGATCAATCAAGTGATATGGGAATGGATGAATCTATTCATGCCGGGAAGAAAGACACAGATGATGGTGACACGTCCCAAGTACAACCCGCAGATTCCATGATCGCCAGTTCAGATGATGTAAATGAAGCCAAGGTGAAAATTGTTCAAGAATTTGATATGCAAAAGGAAGTAATCAGCCCACAGGAGAACAGTGACATCGTTGACAAAGCCAGTCATGGGGAAGTCAAAGTACATGATGCTGAAACTAATGCAGCCGAGAATGGGGAAGAAAATGATCAAACAGAACCACATGCAGTATCTGTTGAAAATGATGACACCACAACAATACAGCTTGAAAACGTTAACTCAAAGTCAATAATTGTGGACAATGATCCAGACTTGCAAAATGAGTTGGTACTGGGTTCTGCATATGCGCCTGTTGGTCCAATAGAAGTTGGTTCTCATGCAAATGATTTGAGAAAAGAAGAAAAGATTCAGGACTCTGTTACAACCATGAATTCTCTGGAATCTCTTGGTTCTGTTGTTGAACTAGAGAAATTAAAGCGTGATATGAAGATGATGGAAGCTGCATTGCAAGGTGCTGCAAGACAGTCCCAGGTATCATTTCCACATGCTCTAGTATCTACTGTAAGAAGTTGGTCATACTGTGTTTGGTTTGAGCAACTTGGCATTGAGTTGACCATCCGATTCTAGCCCACTTGTCTGGGTTGAGGAAAAGATGGTTTGGACCAATTGAGTCATCCACCAAATTTGATGGATGCTGGAGCAACCCATCTAGGATGAGATCATGCCTCAAACCCTTGATGCTTTGCGGGGTATGTGTAACATTAATGAAAGTTACTCCTAGATGATGAGTTGGAAGTAAACCCTTTTAGTTTCATGAATCATATTTATATGTTGGATAAAGGAAGATAAACATTAATAGCAAGTTTTGAAAGTTACTCTTAGATGATGTTCGAGTTGGAAGTAAACCCTTTTAGTCATCATATTTATATGTTGGATAAAAGAAGATAAACATTACTAGCAAATTTTGGAAGTGCCAGCCAGAAAGTACACTACTTGGAGCATAATACCTTACTGCATCTATTTCCATGTACTGCAATCTGTTTTGAGGTATTGAACTATTGAGTGCTAGCTAATTTGTTTATATTAACTTTCTTTCACTTTGAGTTTATTCTACCGGTGAAGGGTTCCATCTTGTATTTTATTTTTTGGGATTAAGCTTCATAAAAGACAACTCATTATTTAATATGTCAAATGGCTTTTTAGTGTCAAAGAGGACCAGCATGCGATACTCTTTTCTTAACACCGTATCCTGTGAATGCATCAAAACAGGTTGTTTTAACTATTCAAATTTATGTTAGCCTGGGGCTTACTTATCACGAGGCAGCGTGTGCTGTACATGGTCCTTACAACTATTACATGTACATTATCACATCATCCAAACATTGAATAACTTGAATGTCCCATGTTAGCCATTTATTTTTGACATGCATGGCTGCTCACTACTACTTCAGTGTCTAACAAAACCTAATTCTTTTGCAGTCCAAAGCTGATGAAATTGCTCGACTGATGAATGAGAATGAACAACTTAAATCTACAATTGATGAACTGAAGGTATGTTTGCTAAGTAGATTCCTTGTCTTTTGCCTTCTGGAAACAGATATTTTGAATGTCTTTATGTTAGAGTCAGCAAAATTAAGTCAGATTATGTAAAAAAGGTTATACAACTATTTTCTGCGTTTAGCATTTGAAAAATATCAGATTAAATTTTGGTATTGTACAGGGTAATTCAGCTGAAGCAGAAATGGAAGCGCTTAAGGATGAATATCACCAACGAGTAGCAACTCTTGAAAGGAAGGTGAGACACATTATTTGTATTACTCAATGCTTATATCATCGATTTATCATCACATAATGCATACCTCAATCAGATTAAGACTAATAACAACGGGGAGGTGTAAACATAGGCTAGACTAGAGAGTTTGTAACAGTGTATGATATTGCCCACATGCAACCACATGTTTTTCGTCCAATGGCTCTTTTTTGTTGGTTCTTTATGATAGTGGTGGGAGTAATTGAAGATTTCTTTTGTGCTCTAACATTTAGCTACACTTAGAATTTTTCCTGCAATGTTTCTAGTTCTGAACCCTTTGACTAGTTGGATGGACTGCACATTATGTATCTTAATGTCTTCTAAATTTTGTTACTGTGTGTAACTTTTACTCTAATATTAGTTTAGTAGGAGTTGAAACGATGTTTAATGTAGAATTAGAGACCACAGTGAGCTGTATTAGTGTGGCTCACTAAATGCTACAGCCAAACTCTCATAAGTTACAATGGTATTTACTTACTGTTTCTGGGACATGAGTCTTCCTCAGTGTCCTTGTTCACCTAGACTATCTTGGGCATTTCCCTGAAATGTTTGTAATGTGCATGGCTCAATACGTCTAGGTTTATGCACTAACCAAAGAACGAGATACATTAAGGAGAGAGCAAAATAAGAAGAGTGATGCAGCTGCTCTTTTGAAAGAAAAGGACGAGATTATCACTCAGGTCATGGCTGAAGGTATGCAGAATTGTCGTTTTTGTGCCTGTTCCTGTATACCTATGTGTCAAGAAGTATTGATTCTGCAATAGTTAAATTATCCTGTTATAATGTTGAGAATATGTAATTACCAGTTCTGTCATTTGAAATATTTTTCCTATGACCATTTCAAGTACTTATGTTCCCGTACGGCGTACGGTATGTTGCACCATGTTGAGCACCCTTTCAGGAAAAAATGTAAAATTTGAGCATCCATTGTAAGTGACGCCCATTGCAATTGTGATTCCATCGATCATCGACTGATATGTACATATTAGCGGCGTTGGAAAGATGGAACGGCTAGCAGATCATAGATATCATAAACTTTTCAAACCGTATAGATGGGAGTCATACCTATTGCTTTGATATGGGATCTGTCATCTGCAGTTTATTGTGGTATTTGAAAGTTGTATGCCCTTAACAAGCCTTGATTGAGTCCCTTACTGCTTTAGTTGGAGCTGAAGTCCTCTGTCTCCGCTATAACACTCATTTTGCTGTCAACCGTAGGCTACTAGGCAATAGGCATACACATGGGCCTGATGTGTATGTAAGTTTGCTGATATTCGTTCCCTCGCTACTTTAGTCCACATACACAGTACATCCCCGATGTGTGATCAGTTTCGCCTTTGTTGGCACTAACATCTGATGTTGACCAATGAAACAGGCGAAGAGCTATCAAGAAAACAAGGTGCTCAAGAAGCTACTATACGAAAACTGAGAGCACAGGCATGGAATATTAACCCATAGCCACACTTCTTCTGAATTAATATTTTTTTCAAGTTAATCAAGTTTGCTGTCTTTTTTTGGTTGAAGCTAGATTCGTGAGTTTGAAGAAGAAAAGCAACGGTTGAACTCAAAGATCCAGGTAAAAAGACCGCAAGACTGTTGAACTCAACCTTTTATAATTAATTATTTCATTCATCTGTACTAAATTTTTACTTATCTGCTTTAGTGACACATTAAGTATTTGCGTTTGCTGCTTGCATGACAGAAAATCAAATTTGCACCCATATTTAGGCGGTTCATTCCTCTCTGTTTTGATAATGTGTGGATACAGTGTGCTGACTGGTTCCATCTAAACATGAGTTTGCGTAACCTGTACAGCTTCCTTATAGTACATGATTTTGGTCAACCAGACATGCTTTTTCTTTAATTATTTGTTGGATGGATAGCTCCTAAATATTGTTTACAGAGAATAATGGAGTTTCTTTGGCTTTGCGAAGGAAGCACTTTTGCTCTATTAATCTGTTTTTATTTGATGTGAGGCTTAAAATGAACTCATGCACTTAATTTTATGACTTCACAGGTTGAGGAGACAAAGGTTGAGAGTATAAAAAGAGATAAGGCAGTAACTGAGAAGTTGCTACAAGAAACAATAGAAAGAAATCAAACTGAGCTTGCAGCTCAGAAGGAGTTCTACACGAATGCTCTTAATGCAGCCAAAGAGGCTGAGGCATTGGCCGAATCAAGAGTCAACACAGAAGCCAAAGTTGAACTCGAGAACCGTTTAAGAGAAGCTTGTGAAAAGGAAAATATGCTAATTAACACAATTGAGGAATTGCGGAACGCTCTTACCAGACAAGAACAGGAGGTAAGTCTTGAAAATGTGTATCTACACATGTGCGTCTGTGTGTCAATATCCTCGGGACAATTAGTATGTAGATTGTGTTGATATAATCGTCATATATATTGCTTTCTTGATAAAAACTTTTATTGAAAGCGTATTTTTTGTACTATTCCACTTTAGATTCTGCTGATTGCGAGTTTATTTGGGGTCATTTCAGGCTGCTTTCAGGGAAGAACGGCTAAAAAGGGATCATGACGATCTTCAAAAGCGCTATCAGGTAAAGCAGGTCTTTCTGGGTTTAGCTGGTACTACAGAGTAAAATTAGTCATGAACCAATTCTTATTTTATTTCATTATTTAATACTTCAGGCCAGTGAACTTCGTTATAATGAACTTGTTACACAAGTTCCTGAGTCGACAAGGCCACTCTTGAGGCAAATTGAAGCCATGCAGGTATTGGTGCTCCCACAGATTTTCTCTTGTTGTGTAGTTTTATTTCACCGTCTGTTCCTTATTGGGTGTATGTAACTAATGCAGTTTGTGAATTGAGTTTTTCGGCAGTCAGAAGTAGGCTAATCAAATTTTGTTTTTGCCGAGAAATCAATTGTGTGCTAATTTTAACAGGAGTCAGTTGCTCGAAGGGAAGAAGCTTGGGCTGGCGTGGAGAGAACCTTGAATTCTCGCCTTCAGGTCTACTCTATTCTGATTTTTGGTTAACAGTGGTCCGCCGAAAAATAACGAAGATAACTAGAACTACAGCATGGAGTTTATTTTCATAAACACACATGATTAGGGACATCAGAAGGAATGGCTGTACACTGTCATTTGTAGCTATTTTCATGTAGCTGTTTATGCTTTTTCTGCAATTGTACATATAAACATTGGTGCTATCTTGCTTTAATGTAATCAGGCATAAAGCCCAATATTTTGGTTTTAACAGTTTTATTTGTTCTACTCAAATATGCAGGAAGCAGAAGCTAAAGCTGCTGCCTCAGAAGAAAAGGAGCGGTCTATAAATGAGAGACTTTCACAAAGTTCATCCCGCATAACTGTTCTGGAGACCCAGGTTTGTGCGTCAATTTCTTCAGAGACGAAAACATGTGACATACTGACATTACTTTACCATGGTTGTTGGCATCATCAATTTGAAACTTTAAGTGAGAAAGGTAGTTCTTTTGACATGGATGTTGGTTGGTATGCAGATTACAATTCTTAGAACAGAGCAGACACAGCTGAGCCGATCTCTTGAAAAGGAGAGACAGAGAGCATCTGAAAGTAGACAGGAGTATCTAGCAATTAAGGAAGAGGCGGCAATACAAGAAGGACGGGCCAAACAACTTGACGAAGAATTAAAGGAGCTTAGAGCTAGGCACAAAAGGGAGCTGCAAGAAGCAGCTGAACACAGGGGTCTGCTTGAGAAGGTAGTCGATTTACTTTGTGATTCATTTTCTGAAATAACTGGATATGTACTGAACATGTTACTTAATCATGTTGCTTTAAGAACTATGTACTGAAGTAACGTTTCTCCTGCCAAAATCGTTTATGAGCACCAGAGAAAGTTCCTTTAAACTTAATCGAACATACTCAGACAACACTTTTTTACTTCAGGGCTATCTTATAGCAGGATTCGTAAAAACCAAACCGGTTCGGTGGTTCGACCAGAAAAAACCTGAACCAACGGCCTCTCCGGTTTTTTAAGAGTCACTGGTCCAATTAGTAAAAACCCAGAAAAACTACACACAAATAATGTGTTTTCGCGAGAATATGATCCTAAGACCTAGAACCTTGCTCCAAATACCCCGCATAAGGCCTAATACCACATCTACTACACTTAGTTTGTGATATACTATGAAAGTAAACACAAAATATATGAGTCGATTTTAAATTTTTCTGAAGTTAACTTAATTATTTATTAAATTTGATGGTTTTTTGTCGCTATTGAACCAGTTGAGCCAACGGTTGAACCAGTGAGCCAGTCACCTTACCGGTTCAATCGCCGGTTCGGTTTTTAAACTATGGTCAAGAGTACTTTTTTACTTGTTGCTTATCCTACATGAATACCATTAGTTATATATGTTACTCCCCGTTATTGATAATCTGCTGGTTCATGCGTTACCAACTTGGCTAGAATTTAATGTTTCTTACGATTTCTTGTGTGAATTGCACTTCCAGGACCTTGAAAGGGAAAAGGCTGCGAGGGCAGAACTTGAGAAAACTTCTTCCCGCGAGTCACCTAAAATTCCACTTCCAGATCAAACAAGTATGCATTTTATTTGCCTCCGATTAAGTTCTGTTAGTTTAATTATACTATATGTTTGTTTGTCATCTTACCTGTCAATCTGTTGGTCTCCTTTTTGCTTCTTTTGAAGAAAATGCTCCCCACAGAAAGCTCTCTAGTGTTGGTAGCCTGGAAGAAAGCCATTTCCTTCAAGCATCATTGGACTTGTCGGATAGCGCTTCATTGGAGAGGAGAATGTCTGCAGAAAGTAATATGTCATACTATCTAAGGAGCATGACTCCAAGTGCTTTTGAGTCAGCACTTCGTCAAAAGGATGGAGAATTGGCTTCTTACATGTCACGCTTGGTGCGTATATTCATCTTTTTAACATTCTCCTGAAATTGTTTAATATATACCCCATTGTATCACTTCGATATAGGTGTTCTAGAAACTGTCAGTAGCTGATTATTATAGCTGGGTCGGCTCAAAGTATACCAGTTGGGCCAAAAACTGTTTTAGCTGATTTACTCAGCATTATGGATCTTTGGATATATGTAGTTGATTTTAGTACATGGCTTGTGCGACACATTATTCCACACTGCCATGTTGAAGAATAGTGGAACTACCAACCTGCTAGCCTCTCTGAGATCAACTGTATTTTTCCTGAAACCAATTTGTTTCTGCATGTTTCCGTAGTTGTTTGGTTACCTAACTTATGTTCAACATCATCAATAATGTAGTGGACTATTTACTGCCTGTAAATGGCATCAAGAGATCTTCTGCCCCATACTGCTAGTTACTACAAAATTCATGTGTCATATACTCATATAGTCGTGTATCTTAATGCCTGAAGAAGCTGAAGCAATAGCTTGGAATAGGTTTGTGCCTTTAGCTTTGATAAAAAAGATTTGCATTATCATGACTTCAGGTCACCTCGAAAGTTCATGATTTATAATTTATAATTTTGTTTGTAATCATGGTCTTGGATATTTTATGTTATATTACCTCGAAGTATGTTTTGAAAAGCTAAATGTACTAGTTCTACAGTCGTGAGAGCATGTACTCAAGCTATTGTCACTGCACTAAGATTACTACTATATTACAGGCCTCATTGGAATCTATTCGGAATTCTCTGGCAGAAGAGCTGGTAAAACTGACGGAACAAGTAAATCCTTGCGAACACTGCATAATTATTTCATTATTATCTATGGGCACGCTAATTGAACTGTTTTTTTAATGCAGTGTGAAAAGTTACGGAATGAAGCTGCTGCTCTGCCTGGCCTAAGGGCTGAACTGGAAGCACTGAAACAAAGACACTTCCAAGCTCTAGAACTTATGGGGGAACGCGATGAAGAGGTATGGTACTATGGTTGCCATGCAGCACATTATGACTTACCACTCATCTCTAGCTCACAATCCCAGCTGTTTTCAGCCCCAAAGCTTGGTTTCATTTCAAATTTGATATTGTTTAAAATTGAGATATATGTACGGTACCCAACCAATGGTAACTGAAGTAATGGAAAATTAGAGGTGTCCTGTTATCAGTCTACTGGGTTGTTTACTGTGTGCTAACCACTGGCGTGCCGCACGTTGGTTTGAACAGCCATGACAGCTATTAGTCAGGTTGCATCTATAGGCACAATTTTATTAGCTACATTGTTAGACGAGTCCCAAGAAAATGTTAGAGTAAAATAAGTTATTAACTACACATACGGTGCTGTTTTGCAGTTGGAAGAATTGCGGAATGATATCGTTGACCTAAAGGATATGTACAGAGAACAAGTCGATCTTCTTGTTAGCCAGGTTTGAAGCATATTGGTTAAAATTCTGCTTGCCTTTCTAGAGCACCTAATGAACTCTGTGGGTCTAAAACGTTTCCTTTTATCAGCTCCAGACATTGGGTGCTCGTGTATAGTGCTACTGACCAAGAGATTTTGAAGGCTGAGAATGTTTTGCCATAATTCAAACTGCGGGAGTGGGGGAGTTTACAATTATACGAGACTGTACAATGTGAAGATTTTTTTTGTTGTTGATTGCATTAGATAGTTTGTTGTACACTAGATTGAATATGTAACAGTTATACATTTATTGTTGGCAAAATTTTAATTCATAGAAGTCTATAATTCTGAAACCTACAAGGATATATGTCCATCTCAGCTAATAATACCAATGCCATGCGTCTGATTCAAGACACTGACGAATGATGACAAGAGGGGGCAAGTTACCCTAACATTTTAACATAAACGTGAAAACACTGGTAACATGTACGGTATTACTATATTAGTAATCCCTCACTGCTGTTTTTCCCATGAGTGATGACAAAGCATTCTTCCTGTAGAGTGTCATCGTCATTTTTGACAGAATAAGACGTGTGCTAATATAAGAATTGAGTGTCTACGTTGACCTTCCTGGATCCAGTGCATGAAATCTAACACTCCCTTCGTGAGAGGTAGAGCAGTGAGTTGAGCACATCTATCGTAAGCATTTTGGTTGCACCATTACCATCCGCACAGTGGTCTGGATTCGCCATGTACCGGACATGTGCAGGAAAGATTAGACTTTGGTTAGTGTTTAATATATCAAGGCTTTCTCACACAAGAAAAAAGAGTTGCTACATTTCTTTGCACCATTTTCGAGAATACACATTTCCTTACACTCGTCATCTCCCTTTTATTCATCTCTCTTCGGCTCTTCCCACAGCCACAGGACGAGACTAACAAAACATTGATGCACCAGCCGGCAGCCGCGCGTCTCCGGCTTTGCTACGTGCCTACGTAGACATCATGTCTCATGCTACCACGACGGGCGGCCCGCAGCATCAGATTCCTCGCGTACCCCGCACGCGACGCGAGCGCGCCGGTCCATGGCCGGAGCGCCACGGCCACGCGCACCGCGGCGCCGAGCACGGCGTAGGCTGCGAGCGCGCGCGCCAGCCTCAGCTCTGCGGCGGCCGCGTCGACGGCCCGCGCCGCGGGCGGCATGACCAGCCTGCACGCGTCGGAGACCGCGAGCGCCAGCAACGCGAGCAGCGCCCCGGGGAGCAGGAGCAGCAGCGCGAGGGAAGTGGCGACGAGGAGCGTGCAGGAGAGCAGGCCGCCACAGAGGAGCGCGGCGAGGAGGAGGTCCAAGTGGTGCTGCAGCGGCGTCGCCGCCGCGTGCGTGGCCATGGGCTGGCAGGGGAAGCCCGACCGGAACCAGAGGCGGCGCGCACGGAGGAGACCGGCGGCCGGCAAGGAAGAAGGTTGTGACGAGGAGCTAGCTAGAGCTCGGCCGCGATGGGTATTCCTGTTGTGGTGCGAGGTTTTCCTTCGGCGCACGTCTGGCATGGTGTGCTTAGAGTGAGCAGAGGAAACTGATAGACGCTGCATACAAGATAGCTGATGAACTATTTCCTATTTCTGCTGACATCCGCATCTACAAGATCGCAGATGGCTTGTTTGTGCCTTGCGAAACTCTCTTTCGTCATCTTTGTCGCGTGCCGCCTCATATTTGAGCACCCCGTACTCGCCGTGGATGGACGAAAACTGTCACTCGGAACCATGAGTTGTCGTGGGTTAGATGGAAGCGAAGTTCTAAACATGAAATAACTGTAATCCTTACAACAGAATCATAATTCGGTTTGATGGAAGTAAATATAAATTCAAGTGTAAGCAAATTTAGTTACCATGAAAGCACTGAAGAGTGAAGACACGATTGTAGCAATTCCAATTTCTACATGGGAAACACTTTGACACAAATAATCGAAGGAAAATATGTAATCATTTTTATTCCACTAACTAACTATGAAAAAAAAATGAAGAAGTTCGTCGACAGCAGGATTCGAACCTGCGCAGGCAAAGCCCAACAGATTTCGAGTCTGTCTCCTTAACCACTCGGACATATCGACTCTTTTGAAAGGTTCCACTCAACACTTTATATATACTATCTCTGTCCTAAAAATAAGTGATGAGCGTTAATTTCAATTTGCATGTATCAAGACATGTTTTAGTATATAGATAAATATAAATTTAGACAAATTCACATCACTTATTTTGGACAAAGGGAGTACTATTTTATGGACGGCACACCAAAGGTTGTTCCGCGAGTACTGAATTTCTACCACCTTACTGATGAACAACCTCACTATAAAATAGTGGCTGCAAGAACGATAAGCGAACCACGACTTAATTTACAAAGCGCCTGCGCCTAACACCAAACAGCTCCATCAAAAATTCAGCAACAAAAACCCACGACTTAATGTGCACGGCTAGTAATTTTTGAATCACATGCTATGCTGCTCACAATTAGGCTTTCTCTTATGGGAATAGTTTGAGACAATCATGAAATCTCACCCAGCAATCAAAATAAATCTTGTATGATATCATCATATCAAGACTCCAAAAGGAACTTAAACATCTTACAACCTAAGTGCTTTGATTCAAATCTGTGGTATTGCCTGGCTGTTAACAGTTACAACGGCTGCAGGTTTTTACATCTGTAAATATATAATAACAAAGAAAGTGCCGTGAAAAATCTACAGGGAAATCAAAAGCACACAAAGAATAGAGAGTACACAAAAAAGAAGAGTTTGGTCAGACAGTTTTGCTAGGTATGCTCTAATATGATTGACATTGCTGGACGCAGGTCATGGCACTATGACTTTGTGGATCGTAGGCTGCTCAGGAGGGCATCAGTTAGCAGCGCCACGGCCACTTGTGGACAACGCAAAGCCGATATTCAGAACCTCTGCCAGTACAAAGGTTTATCACGCTTCTGGCTTGCTGAGAGCAATGACCTTTACGAGAAGACATAGTGCAGCAACGCAGCAAGACTTTTATGTTACAGGTACGTTGACTTCAAGGTTGTTCCACAATGACCATCCGGCGGGATAGTTGAGTTGAGGAGGTTCCAAGTTGAAATTCCAGACCATAACTCGGTTGCAATTGTCTGGAAGACCCTCTATTTGACGCTCATGTTTAACAAGCTTCTCAATAAACCGCGACTCCTGAAATCACATAATCAGGTCAGATAATCAATTTGATATTATGATACATGACTTTTATTACTCATGTAAATTGGGATGCCCCATTTGCTGTATGGCTTCATATCATGTCACAAAAATATCCATGGTGCAGCATTTACTTCGAGATATACTAGTGGCCATAGTTGCTTACCATATCCTACAGATGGTTACAATTCCTACCGACATTTCCTTAATTTCAATTATCTTTTCTTTCACTAACTAATCTTTTATGATATTTTATTGCATTTAAAAGCATTGCCAATTTTTTGTATGGGTACTGATTTCAGTTTGCTCCATGAAGATCTCAAAAGGATGTTCAGCAATAAAAAGACGGATTTTGCAGAAAAGAGTGCCATTAAATTACTTAATATGCTTGACTTTATCAAGTTTGTTAGGGACAAGCTCACCTGCACACCACCTCTACCACCGGAGTGGACGATAACAGAATCCAAAGCTGGGCGGTTCCACCTCTGAGGATCCCAGAGCATTGTACTGTTGAAAGCAAACCCAGAGAACCCAATTGGGAATCGCCGAGGTGAACCCTTCTTCTGAATTGTGTTCCATCCAGTGATTCGGTTACCTTTACACGTAGGACCTTCTAAAACCACCCTGTACTTACTTCCATCATGGTTTGCTACAGGCCATGTGCCAAAGCGCCTGCATAAACAAGAATAAGCTCATAAGAGAGAGATTACTACAGCAAGTGATGTTGCTTCACCTTCTAAAGCAAACTCCTATTTCACAGATTACTACAGCCAGTGATGTTTGTTTAAAGTACTAATAGCAATCAGTTGTTCTTTTTTCTCAAAAAAATGATGTCATGCACTCATGCTGCATAACTTCTCGAGTTTTAGCACCCAATTTTGTAAATTCTCGAATTTTAGCATCAGTCATCAATAAGATAACGTGAAAACAACAGATTATAGTGCTATTTAATACCCTACTGCCGTGAAGATCACATTCATAACTATTTAAAATTATTAACAAGGTATTAGCTGGAATCTGGAATCACCAATACTTTTTGCCATGAACACATGCTCTGGTTTTGAAACTAGGAGCTTTTCTAGGTCTGTTTAAGTATCACTCATTCAATATCATGTCTAACATTATTTTATATGCCACTTGTACTCACCAGTATAAGCTAAGTTTGATAACTGAAAAGTAAGAAACAATTCTGATTTGTTGCAAATGGAAAAGGGTGGAGAGAACTTCCTGTTACAGTGCAGAAGTCACATGATTCTAGGAGCAAAAGCAAATGGATAGCTTTCAGTTTTTGCCATGGTTTAAAAAAACAGTTAGTGCTAATTTCCAGAAACCCTAGCCAAGTGTATGAGATTATGAAACTTGTTTCGTTGGCTGTTATCAAAATCCAAATGGCATCCAACTGAAGTAATTACATATTTATATAAAATGTTCATAGGTTCCTTGAGAAAGAAGCATTACTCGGTGCTCACTAATTTCACACACAAGGATCATGTAACACTCAACCTAGTACTGACTTGTGTCATAAGAAAGGAAGATGTAACAGCTCACTCAACCAATACACTATAGAATAGTAAGACTGACATGAGCACAGGAACAAGTATCTACACCTTGTCACCAACAAAAGTTATTTATACAACAAAAGGTTTGAAGGTTACATTTGGACTGACTGTGAAGAGGATTCACCATGCATTCATTATCCATCAAATATATCAGTACATTAAATGAAGTTTTGGTGGAGAATTGTCACCTGATTTTCCGCATTTCTTCAAATACATCGCCCATGTATGACCGCTCTTCGTCAGCAAAATGCACTATTCCATCAAGGTGATGCTTTTTAATATGATAGATTGCATTGTTCCTTTGACAGACAGCAATCTTGCGTACATTGGTAATATTCTTCCTGCACATAATATGCCTATACATAACCCCAGAAGACCTCAGGATATCTGCTGTTTCAGGGGTAGTTCCAGGCCATTCCACCACTAACCATAGAAGAGGAGGTGGTACGCCTTTCAAAACATGTGCTAGCCGATTCAGGTAATACGCCTGTTGTGGCCGAACGGTAGTGATCGTCACCACTATCAGAAGCTTCCTCACTGGGATGACCAAATCATTAACAACAGGTTTCACAGACGAAGCTTCAGAAAAATCGATCTCGTCGTCCAACATTGCAGGAACAGGAGGGCTCTCAACCTCGGGTTCATCAATCACCTCGACCTCTTTCTGTACTACGATTGCATCCAACTCCTTAACTTTATCGTCCACCCCTTCATCGAACGGAAGCCTCGAGACTATCTTCTGAGAGACGTCGACCGAGAAGAACGGTGTGAACCCTATGAAGATGCCGATCATGAAACACACGAATAGCTGAAATGCAACCCTCTTGCAGCATGTCCCCTTTGATTTCGACCTCTCGGTAGACCGACATGCCGATTTGAGCGTGCTTGACCACAGGGCAAAGTCCAGAGAGACCAACGAAGCTAGCAGCCCCCTCATCACTACATAGGACTGCGAGTATAGCAGCTTAGGAGACGGCGATGGGTCGGCGAAATGGGACCAGTCCTTGACAGGGCCGTCGCGGTGGAACGCCCCTGTGGAGTTCCTTCTGCTGGACACCATTCCAACATCATTATGCATGTATGCGCCCTAAATTTCTCAGAAGCTGGTGTGCTCTAGTCCAAATTACTGCTCTTACTGTCTCTTCTGCTCATGTGGATATTTGGAGCAGAATTGTACCTGCAAAACAACCAGTTACAAGAAATGCATCAGCTCAAGCTCAAATTAAACTCATTAGGGTAGACCCCTTACCCACCCACATAACATGCGAGAACTATAACCACTTCAACCACCGCAATTCAGTCGAGCAAGATCTGCCAGGGCACCAAAAAGACCACATAGAGGACAAATCTCCCCGTAACAATCGACTAAATCAAACAGCAACAAGATTCAATTTTTTTACCCAAGAGGCCAGCAAGAAACGAAATTCGAGGACGAGATAAGTTCAGAAAGATGAACTGGAGCGTCTGATCCTACACACGGCACCACCAGCAACGCACTGCCCCCCAAATTCAGACATTTACGATCTCCAACGCAACTCCAAACCGAGACAGAAGAGGGGAGGGGAAAGGGGACTGGACAGGTGGGGTACCTCCGAACTGAGTGGGATCTGGACGCCGGCGGCGCGCAGCTGTCGGGGCGAGCTCCTCCGCCTCGAGGGTCCTCTCGCTCTCTCTCTGCTTGCTCTGCTGTGGTTGGCTTTGGCTTCGGTGCGGTCAGTTTGGTGGGTACCTAGCTCTCCGCGAATCGAGACAGGAGAAGGGAGAGGAGTTGGTGCGGTGCGGTGGTGGCTGGAGGATAGGGAAAGGGAAGCGTAGGAGCGTAAACTAATGGCGGCCGTCGCCGTCGTCTCTCTCCAGCTGCAAAGTTTCGCCGTTAGCCCCCCCGCTTCTCGCCGTTTTCTTCTCCAAAGATATCAGTTCAGTTTTTCAACTACCAAATTGTCCCTTAGTTGTTGGTTTTGGCTCATCTTTTGGCAGCGGCACACATGACACGGTGAGTTTTTTCTTTCTTGTTGGTTTTGGCTCATCTTTTTCTTTCTTTTGAAGCCATTACAGAGCATGAAAAGGCTTTAGGACATGTTGTACAAAAGATTAAATCTCCAATACTTCATACTCTTGAAGCTAAAATTTGACAAAAAAGACGATATGGCACAAAGTCCATTGCTATGGAAAGAATATGTACCATTATGTTTTTATTTATATAATTCATGATTATTGTTTTCAAACTTTTATGGTTGTTATTTCTTCTCAAGCACAAACCGAACCAATCTTTTTCATTCTAATCTGAGACAAAAAAAATTCTTTGTTGTATTTCTTTTCGTGGGAAGATGGGATGATAGGTTTTGTTAGTAGGAAATAGTGATACACGAGGGATCCAAATGAATGACTCTAAATGGACCAGATCTAACAATACAAAATAAGTTGGGGCGATCACTGTGAGGGGAGGGAAAATGGGACAAACGATCGCGATTACTAAGATCTTTGCCTTGTAGTTCTAATTTGATCCATCAAGCAAAATCAGTGTGCCATGTGTCTTGCCACATGGGAAAAAGGATGAAAGTGAGCCGAAGACAATATGTCGAGACTAAATTTGGTCAATTTTACAGTTTATAGCCGCATACAATAGTTGATGGACCAATTTGTCTATTAAGTATCTCTTTTGTTCTAGGCTGATACTTTTAATCATCAGTGTTGAAATGAACTACAGTTCTCTTTAGAGGCCTTTGATCTTGACTTCATGTGATTTCCCCATTGTACAACATGATGATGACACCATA
Source organism: Dactylis glomerata (assembly GCA_007115705.1). NCBI lineage: Eukaryota > Viridiplantae > Streptophyta > Magnoliopsida > Poales > Poaceae > Dactylis > Dactylis glomerata. The sequence continues at coordinate 9,206,580 of QXEO01000339.1, forward strand.
AGTTTCCTAGTTGTTGCATATGAAGGATCTCTTAGATAGATTTGCATCCACCTCTCATTTGAAGATGGACTATCATAAATCCAACTTAATCCCTATCAATGTTACTCATAAGCTTCTTTCCCAACTTTCTATTATAGTACATAGTCAGTGGTTATTCATTTTACTTACCTTGGCTTCGGTTGCGGATCCATGTATAAGCTATGGGGTTAGCTAGTTCCATAGCCCACATATTTTAAGAAAACTTCGTAATACATGTTTTTTTTTTGAAATAGTGAAATCTCTAATAATTAGCTTATGGCCACCAGAATTCCTGCTCTGGCTCCGCCACTGCTTGGATTCCCTTTAGGCACATCTAAGTCGTGAGTTGAGCACCTTGTGCCCCTAGTTACAAGAGATTGGCTTCTTGCTCCCAATTTTAACCATTGGTGGTAGGCTAAATATGCCGAATTATGTCTTGTCTCCATTGGCAATTTTTTTACTTAAGCTCTCTGTTGACCTATAGAAATAGTATTCATCTACGGACCACATATCACCTCCTTTTCTCCTGCCCCTTTTCTACTATCTGCTGGAAGGAGCTTCACCCATTGTTGTTTTTTTTAGGTATTTATCTTTGTTAGATACCATGACCTTGTTTAAGGAGCATTTCAACCACGCCTTCCTTATGTAGGTTATCTTCTAGGGGCCAAATAGTAGCTCGGGCTCTTCCTACATGCCAAAAATGACCACGAAAACGAGGAATCCTAGAACAAAAATGGGAAGGTGGAACTTCTAGGAGAGACATAATTAACTGCGCCGATCTTGGTAGCCACCCACAGAATTTAAAGGGTCTAAAGGGGTGTGGGTCATATATTCTGTTGAACATCGTTCTTGCCTAGGCTGTATGTATTTTTTTCAACCTACTCAAGTCCAAACCGTTGGAGCCCAATCTTTATAGGCACGGCAAGAAATAAGAATAAATACTTGGATCTACAAATGGATATATTTTTCCCTTATACTTTCTTTGTATATATTAGTTAGCCATGTAAACTGTAGTAGAGCCAAAATATATAAAAATCATCATAGAGCTGATGTTCCTTAAAAGCCTCCAATTTCTTTTCCACAAAACACAATTGGTTGTGACCGTTTGCCTGCTACGCTCTAATTTGTGCTACGCTCTAATATGTTGTCGTGGTGTGGCTATATACTGATTATCACTACATTTTCTATGGTTTGTTTGATTCATAGAATTATTTTCAAATAATAATTGGACTCGTTTAGTTTAGTTTTTAGTCATATTTAAAATTCATGAATAAATATGTCTTAGTTGCCGGTTACAAAGTCAACTATGTGTTTTTCAACATGTCTCAATCATTTACCACAATCTTCTCAAGGTTAGTCGACACTAAAAGATGCTCCAACAGGTCAAATTTGTGGAAAAATGTGTCATGTCATGCTAGAACTTGAATTACTTTACAGTTTCTAGGCGCACATGTTAAGAAATCAAAATACTACTATTGTGACGATTGTTAACGACATGATCTTATTTCTTTGACGCGCTATTTGCTTTTTGACCCAAACGACCAACTCACAAACAAGAGCCCGTAGAGTTTCTCTTTAGAAAATCCAACATCACTCGCCTAGGATCCAACAGCACACGGTGGAATGCAATGCACGATTTTTCATGCTATCACACTACTAATGAACAAATCCAATCTCTTGTCCGACCGGGAAGCTGATGTTCCTTTAAGTGCAACCTAAGAAATACTCTCTCCGTTTTAAATATAAGATGTTTTAGCTTTGTGAAGCAAATGTATCTATTTTTTTAGTGTATAGCCGAATATATACACTAAAAAATGTTTAAATATATTTAATTCACAAATTTAAAACATTCTATATTTTAAAACGAAGAGAGTATGTACTACCTCTAAGGCTGGTATCAATGCATCACCCCACTATAGCCTCGCCACGTCAGCTTTTACCCTCACTCTCACCCCACTCTCACCCCACGGTGCCAGTGCACGGGCTATAGTGCCAGCTCTCACTTCTCTCTCCTCTCTTTTACAACATTCAAAATAATGCAAGAAAATCTCGTCTCCCTCTCGCCTGCTCTCGCCCCCCTCTCGCCCGCTCCCGCCCCGCTCTCGCCCCCCCTCTCGCCCGCTCTCGTCTCGCTCCCGCCCCGCTCTCGCCCCGCTCTCGCCCCGCCTGCGCGTCGCCCCGCTCTCGCCCCCCCTCTCGCCTCCCCTCGCCCCGCCAGCGCGGGCGCCGGCCGGGCGGTATCGCCCGCTCCCGCCGGGCGACGGAGCCGGCGCCCGCCGCTGCCCTCTCGCCTCCCTCTCGCCTCCCTCTCGCCTCCCGCCGGGCGCTACCGCCCCCACTCCAGCCCGCGTTGGCACCAGCCTAAGAATTTGCCTGAAAAGTCCCTCTTTGCTCAGATGCAAAACATACCCGGGGTGCTAGATGCAAATGACCACCATCGTCCTGTGGCCTCTGGGTTGCTACACGGCACAAATGTTGCCTGGCGGTCGGCGGTCGGCGCGGCGACGACGGCTAGCCGTTGAAGTGGTTGCGACGGCCACCGGCGACCGCGAGGGCGGGTCGCTGCCGTCCGTACCCGTCATGTATATTGAATTGTGCAACGGTGTGTGCTGCGCTGCCAGCTTTATGCGACCACGTGGAGCGGCCGGTGGAGGGAAGAAAGGAACACTGACCCCACGTGCCCTAATTCTTGTGCATGCAACTTAACTAAAAACTAATCGTTTGTTTGTTCTTTTAGAGAATGTACCAACCTAATCACGTTGTGTTGTCTCAGCTAACCAAAAAACAATAGTGACCGTCGATGCATCCAAACCACCGTGGTCACTATATTAGTTTTCAAACTTGGTACTAAGCTGACATCAACCATGCAACATGTCCCTCTCTCCCATACACACACATAACCCGTGATTCGGATGAAGTACATACCATTACCAAGCATTAGGAAATAATCTAATTAAGTACTCCATCCCATCTAAAATATTTGTAGTGTAATGAACGATTATGTATATCGAAACACGTCTCAATAGATGTATTTTAGACCGGAGGAAGTGCGTATCCTGTGCACTGTATATAGTGGCGAAGGATGAAAATAATTTGAGGTAGGGCGACGCTAAAAATGACGTAAAAACAAAAAAATGTGAGAGTACATGATTTTAGGTCTACTTGGATATCCTAAGCGACCCCGTTTCCTCTATACATACGAGCTCTTTGTGGAGCCTTAGCGATTACAAGGAGGAGTCATACTCATGTACGTTTACAGAAAAATCGAAACTAACTAATTCATATATCACATACGGTATCGTGTGTTCAACAAACAGTTCTGAGACATGCTATATATGATTTTAGGGGATATATCTATAAACATTGTGGGTTATTCCCTTATGAGCGGAAAATCTTCTCATTCGTCTGATTCAGAGGAGCTATTGGTTGACGTCCGCTCTCTCTCCCATGTCCTATCAATACCACCTTTCTCCTTGTCATCTCGCCTCTCACCTCTTATCATTTTCGACAACTCCAGGCCATCACCCCTCCTTCCAACAACTCTATTTGGGTCATGTTTTCACTTCGACGTTAATTTTGCATAGTGTTTACTAAAACAGACATAACTTTATCATACGAAGCCCATTTTGAACGTATGACCACCCAAAATATTCAGAAAAGAGACACACATTTGAATATTTTTGCGAAAAATCAAGGTAGGGCCGCCCTACCTTGCCCTACTGGGAGCTTCGCCCCTGACTGTATATATGGTACACGCCTGGCATAACATCTCTATATTGAGCTATCAATAAAATGGGTACATGTTGTTCATTATACTACTGTTGAAATATTGAGCCTAAGCACTAGTGGCCTATATTAGATTTTAAAATTTTATATAAATCTCAAAGCTCATGTATGTGAGTCTATATGAGATGCAGCCTAGAAATTCCTACAACCACGTACGACGTGAAATTGGCCACTTCGCTAGGGTTTTCTTAAACCGCGCCTATATAAACTCTTGCCTGGCCTGTCACACATACAACCAAACCGATCTAGATTTTGTCTCTCGTTCCTTGCATAACCACCGTAGTCTACTCTATCCTCTGCGTGCATCGGCGAACAGGAGATCAGGTATTCGAAATCACTCGCCTTTGCGATCTTGCGTGGGAGAGAACAAAATAGGTTTTTAAAAAGCACTATGCGTGACTGCTCGCGATCTTCATCACGGTTCGTCTTCAACCGTCTGCTGCGGCTAGGCTTCGACTTTGTCGCTGTCTCACCGCCACTGCCACTGCCACTACTAGGAAAACAGCTATAGGTGGAAGATTCACCCGTAGCGCATACAACACGTGGTGCGCTGCGGCTATTTAGCCGTAGCGCACCCTGCACAGTGCGCTGCTGCTATACACATTACCCGTAGCGCACCAGAGCCAAGCGTGCGCTACGGGTATTCGTAGACCTGGACGGCCGTTTTTCCTCAGCTTACCCGTAGCGCACCCTTCGAGAATGCGCTACGGGTAGTTAGTGTTACCCGTAGCGCATTCACGAAAGGTGCGCTACGGGTAAGCTGAGGAGAGACATATAGGCATAATCCCAGGTTACCCGTAGCGCATTGGGTAGACATGCGCTACGGGTAAGTTCTCTACCCGCAGCGCATATCTACCCAATGCGCTACGGGTAACCTGGGATGCTTATTTTTAAGGCATGAAGCCACCTAGCACTAATCATTGCCCCCCTTCTTCCCCCTCCATTCACCACTAGATCTGGTCGTCCCCCTCCTCCCCCCCAACCTAATTTCATCATTCTTCCATCTATTTTAGCTTATTAAAGCTACTTTGGTTGGTAGATATATGAGTGCAATGTCTACTAACCTTTAGATATCACTTTATTACTATCTCATCCACACACACTCTCTCGTTCTCTCGTGTCGCGGTATCGTCTATAATAGGTGAGTAATATGAGGACATCGGTGTTTGTATGCCCTACGGGTATGCTTGTAGGTGTGTCATCGTTGTTTGTATGTATGCATGCTTGTGGCATCGGAACACGTTTGTATATATATGCATTTGCTTGCATATGTTTATGAATTCTTATTTGTTTGGATCCAAATATGATGATTTTCCGATGGTGCCAATGTTGTTAAGCCGAAATGTTGATTTACTTCCATTTCGGTATATTTTGGCACCACGGATAGGTCCATTTTTAGGCAAGGTCATGCCAAAAAAATTGGACGACTATGTGTGTATTTGGCCGGTTCTAAGATATTCTCTTGCTCTATATATATATGTATACCAGGCAACCATGGTCCGGTCGATGAATGAAGGCACAGTGGCAAGATATATGAAAGCCGCGACGCACGACATGATTCGAAATAACCAGACGGAGATAAAGTGTCCGTGTCACAAATGCAAACTGAAGTGCTATATCGACCCTTATTCCGGACAACTGCAGAGCCACCTGCTCTCTCACGGTTTCATGGATGGCTACACTCGGTGGATAAGTGACGAAGATGATGACAACGTCCATGGAGCGGCGATGGGAAATGATGAGGAAGGGCATGGTGGTGACGAAGATTTTCCTGGTCATGATGAAGGCGGTAAAGATGCCGGACATGGTGGAGAAGATCAAGATGCCGGACATGGTGAAGAAGATCAAGATGCCAGACATGGTGAAGAAGATCAAGATGCCAGAGCAGATGGAACACCGTCAGGTAGCTGGGTGCAGAACCCTTACGTTCAAGCACTACTTCTCAAGCAGACAAGCAACGCGCGGGATGCCGCTAGAGAGAAAGCCAAGCTGGCGAGCCTAGAGAAGGACGCGGTTACTCCATTGTATGCAGGATGCAGGCCCGGGGATACACGTTTGGATGTCACGCTCAGGGCACTGCAGATGAAGGCAAGACACAAATGGACCGACAAAAGCTTTGACGAAAACATGGCATTCTGGCAGGAGCGTCTTCCGGAGGGGAACAAGTGTCCAACTAGTATTGAGGAGGCCAAGAAAATCGTGTGCCCTCTTGATTTACCTCACGTGAGATACCATGCTTGCATTAATGATTGCATCATTTATCGGGGAGAAGATGCGGAGAGAAATACATGTCCGGTGTGCGGCGCATCTCGATACAAGAGTGGGAAGAAAGCTCCTCGAAAGGTAGTATGGTACTTTCCGATCACTCCTCGTCTACAGTGATATTTCGCAGACCCTAAGGAAGCAAAGCTTATGCGCTGGCACACGGAAAGGAAGAAGCCAAAAGATGATGACGATGATGATCAGGAGGACATGATACTGAGACACCCTTCTGATGCTAGCCAGTGGAAGGCATTGGACATCGAGTGCCCAGAATTTGGTAATGATCCAAGGAACGTCAGGTTGGGTGTGAGCACCGATGGACTCAATCCGTTTGGCAGCCAGAGCAGCACCCATAGCACCTGGCCCATATTTGTATGGATGTACAACCTACCCCCCTGGCTGTGCATGAAGAGGAGGTACATACAAATGACTATGCTAATTCAAGGTCCGAAACAACCGGGAAATGACATCCAACTGTATCTAGGTCTGCTGACAGAGGAACTAGCCACGTTATGGGACACACCACCCAATGCATGGGACGCCGTCGCACAAGATAGTTTTGGATGATGCTCTTACCAAGTACGTCCATCAGGGTGGCTCATTCAAGAGTAAACGGCCGCCCAAGCACGGCTTGTACAGCTTCGCCCATACTACGTCGTTCCCCTGCGTCAAGCAGCCCGAGAGAAGTCACAGGGAGGCCTATTACGCCTTATATCATATGCTGGTGATGGTACGGGACAAGAAAAACTCGACGCTGCCAGATTCACTCCAACCCTGGGCCGAAAAGTTGGCGATGATTGATGATGACAATCTAAGAGGACAGTTCTATCGCATCCAGGAGCAATTTGCGACAATCATCTTTCAAGATGTCGTCAGAAAAGGGGGGATGTTCTACACTGCCCAGCTGAAGCCGTCAAATGAAGAAGTATATCAGAGGCTGCTTCTGCAGGGCGACGACAGGGCATTCTTTTTGCCAGGACGTGGCTTCCGCTTTGTTCCTGATACTGGCAAGCAAAAGTTGTAATAATAAGTACACTATGTTCCTAGCTTGCTTAGCATGGCATGTTTCATAGACATCGGTGAACTTATTAGTTCTGATCGTGTCGTGTGTGATGAACTTAGTCGTGGTGTAAAGTTAATAAGTACATCCTAGTTAATTATGTCATATTTCATTACTATTGCATACATGTGATGAACTTCTTGCTTTCTGTTATCTAACCTTATTTGTCTTGAAGGTAGGGATGCCGTATGTTGTGTACAAAGGTAGGGTTCCTGGAGTTTATGTCCACTGGAAAGATTGCTTGAAGCAAGTCAATAGGTTCAAGGGCAACAGCTACAAAGGGTACAAGACGATGGCGGAGGCGGAAGCTAGGTGGAGGAACCACCTTCGAGAGGAGAGGAGGACGACCTTCTTCAGCGTCACCACCGCCGTCTTGCTCACCGCGGTGATTGCGGTTGTAGTGTACTTCATCGTACCGTAGCTGACTATCTTATTCATGTAATGTGGGATGATGAACTTGCGTACTTGACCGGTATCGATGACTTAGAGACATTGAATTCATGTAATATGTGATCGCTTCATTTCGAAAATAATGAGATTCATTTCCGTGTCTATTTCATACTAAATATATTGCATTTTCCTGTATACTTCTTGTAATCTTGTATTTTTGTAATTTCCTGTATAAAAACTGTAATCTGGCAGTATAAATGGCTATATTTTCGAAATTTAAAAAAAGTACCCGTAGCGCATTGTCAAGTGATGCGCTGCTGCTGTTGTCTATACCCGTAGCGCATTGTCGAAGGATGCGCTGCTGGTGTTGTTGTACACCCGTAGCGCATGTGCAGTCAGTGCGCTACCACTAAAGCAAATACCCGTAGCGCACTAGAAATTAGCCGTAGCGCACGGGGTCCATGCGCTACGGGTAAATAAGATACCCGTAGCGCACGGTGGTGGTGCGCTATGGGTAATTAGATACCAGTGGCGTGGTAGTGGCAGCGCGGGGGCATGCGCTACGGGTAATATAAACAGGTGCGCTACGGGTAGCTGTTTTCCTAGTAGTGTGCGAGAACTCCTGCGATATCTGCAAACAAACGGGACGTGTGCCGTGTTTCTGTTTGCCTGTTTATCATGTTCCGCGACTACATGTTTAGCTACTACTTGTTTCTGCTCATCATATTGTTCGGTACATCTAGTATATTTGAGTTACACGTAATTATAGCTATTATTGTTATATTTATATTCTAGAATTAATCATAAAATTATGTCTAATTATCTACCAACTACTCACTAAAACATATCAAAATAGTCGTTAAGCTATCGTCAAATTCAAACAAGGTAGATGTTAAAAAAAGTGGGTAGCTGACATTAATATCATGTGTGATCTGCCGGTCCCTCTGCCGTACACACACGTAACCGGTAATTAAGACGAAGTACCAAATATTGGCATTACTCCCTCCGTCAGGAATTACTCTGCATTCTGTGTTTGGTCAAAGTCAAATTTTTCAAATTTTGACCAAACATATTGGTAAAACTATCAATAACTATGAAACCAAATACATGCAATATGAAAATATATTTTATGACAATTCTAATGATGGTTATTTTATATGATAAATATTAATATTTTTTCTTATACGCTTAATTAAAGTTTATAAAGTTTGACTTTGACTAAACCCAGAATGCAGGGTAATTCTTGACAGAGGGAGTAGGAAGAATCTGCTCCCTCTGATTCAAATTAATAAGCGTAGACTAAGTTAGGTTAATTAATTGTACAGGAGAAATTAACTAAATACGTCCGTACATGTGCTCTATATAAGGTACAGTGCCCTAGAGAAGTCCCTTTGGCTCAGTGCTCCCTCTACTGCAAAATAAATTAAAAGCCACATTTACAAGTTTTAAAAATTGAAAATAATTCTGGATATTGTCAAATGTATATCCTACAAGCATGCAAAATTGCAATACAAAACTCTTTTATAATAGGCTACACAAAAATTACAAAATTTGGAGATTTGAAAATATGTACTGTTCACTATACTCAGATCCACACTTTTGACATTTTTGTGTAGCTCAATCAATAAATACTTTTCATTGGATATTTTACACGTTTGTGGGAAACATAAGTGGCTACATCAAAAAAAATTCTTCAAAAGTTTTTGGAATTCAGAAATATAATTTTCAAAAAAAATTAAATAGCGAGATCACTGGAGCCTGGGAGCCAGAAATCTCCACTCGAAGTGCCTAGGCTAACATCTCTATATTGAACCAATGATCGACATATATATGCCCAGCCTAGCTAGTATCTCAGTTGTTGGAGCGACCACCATTAGCTGAGATGTGCGAACTAACGATCGACCAGTCGTATTCCGCAGGTCCACCATAGAGACAATGTCGTTGGCTTTAATCAACACCCATTGAAAGCCTGCTGCTCTAACTAATCCGTTCTGGCCGGCCTTTGGTGAGGTGACACTCACGGTCTCACCCACTGCGTTATGGAAAGAACCAATTTTAATCTTGACATCTCTTGTCCCTACCGAGTTGTTCACAGATGGGCTGATTCGAATCGATTTCTTTTTCATATCACGTCGTCCTCGAGAGTGTGCGATTAGTCCCAATTGATTTTGTCTTTTGAGTGGAAAAGTAGTGCTTTTGGAGATGATGGAGTCGTCGGTGCTAAAAGAGACTGCTCCAGTTCTGATGTGTAGCTATTGTTAGACTACATGTATCGGTTAGGTTAGATTAGGACTCTATGTATCTTGTCTTGTACTTCAAGTCTCTATCTACTCCCTTGTACTCCTATATATACACCCCACCCGAGTCAGATCAATATAACATAGTATTAGGGATTCATAACTTTCTACATAGTATCAGAGTGGTTTGTCTCACGACGTCGATCCTAGGTTCCTAAACCACTTCCGCATTGCACCACCCCCGGAAAGATCTCTCCTCGGGGGCGCGACACCCGATCTCGATCAATGATCGAATCGGTTCTTTAGATTAGATCCAAATTCGAAATTTCTTAATTCCTAGATTAGATCCAGTTTAGCCACCAAATAAAATCCCTAGATCTCCATTACCCTTACAATTCCGATGGAAACGGTGCAAGATCGAACTCTAATCGGCATCCGGCGACCGCCGCCGGCTTCATCGCGTGGGATCTACATCGTCTTGTCCGCCTCACCTCCGCCCAGGGCTAGCCAATACGGCCCGTGTCCTGCAGTGGCGCACGCGCAGAGTCGGGCGCACAGAGGCCGAGGAGTCACAGGGCAGCGGCGCATGCGGGCGGAGTCTGGCTCCAAGCCAGCTCAATCACGCAAGGACACCTGCCGCCTAAAAACCCGCCGCTGCCGCAGAATACCTGCTGCCGCCGCATAAAACCCCGCCGCCGCTGCAGAACACCTGCCACCGCCGCTAAAACCCACCGCCGTCGCAGTAACCCTACCGCCGCCGCCCTAAAACCCGCCGCCGCAAAAAAACCCGCAATTTTTTGCGCCTCCGGCTCTACGGCTACAACGACCACGACAACCTCGACCACGGCTACATCATGATCGGCTACCTCGACATTGACATCAAGAACACCGTCTACAGCAACTCAAGAACTCCAGTCCACAGCGTTCGCGTCGTCACTTGCGTCCATGCCACTCCCGCTGTGACTGTGGGAGGGAAGAGAGGAGAGACACGGAAGGCAGCAGAGGTGCCGCCCCTTCAGAGACGCAGTTGATGATGACAAGGAGGAGGAGACGATGGAAACGCATGACTTCAAATCCAGTCGCAATCGTCCGCTTCACTCCCACTACGACTGAGGGAGAATGTTAGACTATATATACCGGTTAGGTTAGATTAGAACTCTATGTATCTTGCCTTGTACTCCAAGTCTCTACATACCCCCTTGTACTCCTATATATACACCCCACACGGGTCAGATCAATATAACATAGTATTAGGGATTCATAACTTTCTACAGCTATGTCATGTGTTTCAAACATGGTCCAAGTAAAATTTATAAACTACAACTTGAATACACGCTCCATTTTTGAATTATAAAAGGTTCTCACATTTTTCTAAAACGTATGTGTATGCACGTGTTTTAGTGTGTATGCTCACTCATTTCAATTCATATGTTATCCACATTAAAAATGTAAAAGATCTTATAATTGAAATTCGGAACATTCAACTTTCAATCGTAAGTACTAATTACATACGAGGTAAGAAAGAGTGAGAGCACAGTGCGTTAAGTTTGTCGGTCACAAGTTCTCTAAAGTATAGCTCCATCTTCATAAAGATGAATCAAACCAGCCTGCCTCTAGCATTTGACCAATTGATATGTTTTCCTAAGACCAACCAACAATAACCACACATGGGCTCATAGCGAAGCAGAGCAGAAAAGTGTGTCGCTCTATCGTGTCCGAACAAACATGAAATTAGTACACTGCCACCAACCAAGGGCATGCAGGTGAGATCATGTATCATGTGTGTATGATTGTTGCACCTCACCAGCCAGGTGCCAAAAATGTTATTTTAAGGCAGGTGCCTAAAATGTTTCTAGAACTAGCAGATCCATAGCGGACGAAGCATGCAAACAAGCAGCGAAGGCCTGCGACTCTAACATAGCGAGCTTGGGCTGCATTGCCCGTATTGGGCTCTTATTGAATCATCTCTTTTCGGATGTGTCATTTGGGCTGCAAATGATTCTCAAAAAACAAAATTGGGCTGCAAATTAAGAGCATATATACTCCTCCGATCCATGTAAAGTACTAAATCAAGGCCGAGCTAATATTTTTATGACTCTCTCTCACGTCTAAGGCTGGTAAGTTTTTCTTTACTAGCCCGTGAATTAGGGTGTACACATATATTCATTTTATATAGTGTTGTTCAAAATTTGAATTTAAGATCTCTATAACATATAGAACTAATGCACTAGTCAACTTAACTACAAGTTTAAACAGATGAAAATAGCAAGATAATATATTATATTTTCAACATATTCAATTTTTTCTTTCCAAAATCACAAGTGGACAACGGCCCACTTGGCCTACCATCGGGCTGTAGATGGTGATGACCAAACATCACTTCTTCTGTTTGGATGCCCTCAATAAAAAACTTTATCTCATATTAGAAGAATTTTCTTTTAGAACCCAAATGACCACCTTGTCGTCACTTGTCGACACCACCAGCTGAGGAGATCCGCTCCTCAAACCCCTTCACTGCCAGCCACATAGACACCACACCATGTAGTATACTGATGTCTACGCACGTGTCTGTTCTTGTAGACAGTATTGGGCCTCCAAGTGCAGAGGTTTATAGAACAACAGCAAGTTTCCCTTAAGTGGATCACCCAAGGTTTATCGAACTCAGGGAGGAAGAGGTCAAAGGTATTCCTCTCAAGCAACCCTGCAATTACGATACAGAAAGTCTCTTGTGTCCCCAACACACCCAATATACTTGTCAGATGTATAGGTGCACTAGTTCGGCGAAGAGATAGTGAAATACAAGTAGTAGTGATGATTATAAGTAGTAAATGTAATCTGAAATAAAAATCGTTGCGAGCAAACATGTAACGAAACTGAAAGGAAACGGTGTTCAATGCTTGGAAACAAGGCCTAGGGATCATACTTTCACTAGTGGACACACTCTCAACAAATATAACATAATTGAACCAATAGATACTAACATCAGTATGTCACTCTAACCAATTCTCCAATGGAAAACGAACACTAATCATGCGTAGGGCTACGAAGCACTTCTCAATGTCCGCATTTCCCCAAACTAGATTGTCCCACACTATCACCATGAACGCACTAGATGGTTCCAACAAATGACAACAATTCATAGAGACATTAACCAAAAAGACACATATGATGCGCACACTAGTCACCTTCACACCATGATACAAGGTATCTCCGGAGATTACAATATAAAGCACGAGAGTAGCATAACATCTGAATAATAGCATCTACCAATTCAACTAGATACAAAGCTCACGATCACATAAAGATCACATCATGGGAGAGAGAGGTGAACCATATAGCTACCGGTAAAGCCCTCAGCCCCGGGGGAGAACTACTCCCTCCTCATCATAGGAGACAGCAACGGCGATGGAGATGGCGGTGAGGTCAATGGAGATGGCGGAGACGGCGATGGAGACCGATGGAGACGGCTCCGGGGGCACTTTCCCGTCCCGGAAGGGTGCCGGAATAGAGACTTCCGTCCCCCAAAATTTGTCTTTGACGGCGGCAGCGCTGCGGAACTGTTCTGGGAAAAACGCCAATTCCTCTAGGGTTTGGACTTCGGGAGGCTTTAAATAGGCGGAGAGGCGGCGTCAGAGGGCCACCAGGGTGGCCTCACCATGGGTGGGCGCGGCCTGGGGCTGGGCCGCGCCCCTGGTGGTGAGCCTAGTCTCTGGCCCCCCTCCGGCTCACTTTCGGTCCTCGCCTTCATCCGGGAAAAATAGGAGTTTCGGTCTTTGTTTTGTCCAATTCCGAGAATATTTCCTGTGTAGCTTTTCTAAAACACAAAAATAGCAGAAATTAGGGAACTGGCACTGTGGCATCTTGTCAATAGGTTAGTTCCAGAAATCGCATAAAAACGCCACGAAGTGTAAACAAAACATGAAGGAAATGGTGTAAAACAAGCATGGAGCATCAAAAATTATAGATACGTTTGAGACGTATCAAGCTTCCCCAAGCTTAACTCCTGCTCGTCCTCGTGTAGGTAAGTGATAACAAAAGAATAATTTTTTAGGTGACATGCACCATCACAATCTTGAGCAACGATGTTGAAAGGATCGATACGGGCGACTAGAGGGGGGGTGAATAGGCGCTAAGTCAATTTTTAATCTTTTTTAAATTTAAGGCTTGACACAAAGTAAATTCACTAGATGTGCAACTAGGTGAATTTCCTATGAGTGGCAAGCATGCAAGTAAACAAGTAACTAGCAAGATACAAGTAAGGGAAAGAAATAACCGAAGAGTAGAGACCGGAGACACAAGGATGTATTCCCGTAGTTCCTTCCTTTTAAGGGGAAGTACGTCTACGTTGGAGAGGTGTGGTGACACGGAGTCGACCAACGCCACAAAGGCTCACCTTGTTCTCCGGTGAGCAAGCCACGGAGGCTAGCTCGTTTCCACTAAGCGGTGGTATTGGGGGAAACACGAATCCCTTACACGGAGCTTGGGGCACAACTCCACAACTCAATTGGAGGCTCCCAAGAAAGCCACGGAGGCAAGAATCACCACAAAGACGAGTCAATCAATCAATTACAACACCTAGGGTCACAAGATCCCCAAGGTGCAAATCCTCCAAGCAAATGGAGGGGGGAATGAAATTCCTTCGGTGAAGATGTAGATCGGTGCCTCCTCCTTCAATCCTCCAAAGATCAAGAGCTTTGGTTGGCTAGAAGGGGAGATCTATGGAATTTGGTGTTTTTGTAATGGGGGATAGGTGAGAGCTTCAAGGATGAACAATGGTTGGTGAAGTTCTAACCCTACCCCAGCTGGACGAAGGGGTATTTATAGGTGGGTGGAAATCTGGCCGTTGGAGGCAGCCCGAGCTGCGGATCGGCGGTAAGTTCGGCCCCGCCGGCCTCTGGGCCAGACGCTCCGGCGGACGGTCCGGCGGGACCGGACACTTCGCCGGGAGTCCGGCGGCTCGCCGGGCGGATCCGGCGGCCCGCCGAAAGATGCTTCAGAACAGCAGTCCGGCGGCTCCGCCGGGCTGACCCTGTCTGCCACCGGATGGTCTGGCGGTGGACCAGCCTCTGCGCCGAACTCGCCCATTTTTGGCAGGCGACTCCACCATCTTTCTTTTTGCACATGAAAACCCCTTCACCTGTGAACTTAAACCTGAATGCATATATTGCAAAAATTAGTTCACACAAAACATAGTCATGTCATTGTAAATCAAAAAAGTAGAAAGGGACAAATGTCCTTTCAATCTCCCGCTTTTTGATTTACGATGACAAACTATGTTAGAGTCTCATAGGAGAAACAAAGCATGGTATCTAATGAATAGTGAGAGTGCTCCCCCATAACATATGCACATGGTAGAATTTGCTTTTGGAATGCAAAGTGCAAAATTTAAATTATAGGGAGCTCCCCCACCATCAATAGGAACCAAGCATGGCATGGACAAGATAATATCATGGATAGATAATAATATAGCAAGCATAGACATATCCAAACATAAACATAAAGTGCATAGTGCATAATTAAAGTACACACTTGTCCACACACGATAAAATGGCAAATAAAACGCAAATGGACACAAGCCACTTAAGAACCAAGGAAGATGAAAGCGAGGCTTGTGTCATGCGACGTTATTCCTAGAGACTCTACACGCTTCTCCTCCTTTGGCATCGAAACACCAAAAAGGGACAAGAGAGTAGAAGATGCTAGCGCTCAAAAATCATCACTGAGGACAGGAGAGCCTTCGCGATCTTCTTCTCCATGGGCATCTTCATCGTCATCAGCACCTTCTGGCTCAGAGGGAGGCTCAAAGTCGCCAAAGTCTTGAACACCGACAAACATGTCATCATCAAGAGGCGGCATGACAAAGTTGACATATGGGACCGGATCCAGCTCAGTTCCAACAGGAGGAACAACACTACCTCTTGCAGCCAAGAACTCATTCTGCCTCCTCCGAGTCTCCTGACTCATCTCCATGCTCCTATGAGCCACATCATAAGTGCTGCGACACATATCCCACAAATTCTTGAAGAACGCAGCAACACCCTTCTTGCGAGAGGACCTAGGATGGCGATGGTGACGACGGTGACTAGCTCCAGAACCAGAGGGACGGTGAGGATCAGGAGCATCCATGGTGTGACCTCCAGACCTGGCACGGAGCAAACTGGGAGCCTCTTCAAAACCACCCTGGAAACCCACTATGAAAGTCTCCATCTCCAGAATCTGTCCACACACCTGAGCAGTTTGAGTCCGGGGCTGCCTGTTGATCAAACGCTGCACATACTGACAGTAGTTGGGAGTCATGCGCTTCAGAGTAGCTCTCTTGATCTCCTGAAAAATGAAGTCACAACCATCTATCTTCCGAAGCTTGTCGGGCTGGCAGTAGTATAGCAAGTTCCTGTGATAGCCCCTGACACTAGCATCATCTCCAGCCTTACTCACCAGATTCTGACGGAAGAGCTTGGCAAGAGCGTTGTAGTAGTAGTACATCCCTGAAATGGTAGGAGCAGGGAGAGATGGCACATCTAGATAGCAGATGCGAGAGATCTTCTCCACGGTAAAGGGTGCCTCGGAGTGAATCTTGAAGCCACGAGCCCTACCACCACCATAACCCAAAGCATCACAGAAATCAGCAAAAGTGGCAGTGAAAACATCTTGGCCAGTCATCCAAGAGAAAGACTCCTCAGGGTCATTATGGAAGAAAACAGTGCAGCTGAACTGACGGACCACCAAAGGCTGAATAGGCTCCGAGAGGGTGACAAGGTCAAACAGGTCCATCTTGAGAAGAGCCTCATTGATAAAGCGAAAGTCCCTGGAGACATACTGCTGAAAGTGCTCGACATTGAGGGATTTAGGCACCACATAGAATCCACTCTTCATGTGCTCAGATGCATCATAGTAATCATCCCACATAGCACGCTGAGAATCAGTCCAGAACTTCTTGTCACTGCCAGTGTACTGCCTCTCATGAAAGCGGTACGGGTTCGCAAGGCAAAGTTTACGCCAAGTGTTGATATGAGCTGAACCCATGTTCCCCATGATCTCCTGCTCCTTCTCCATGTCCACCGGGCCATGAGCCCCCTGCCCCTTCCGGGATGGATGAGGCCCACGAGTGTATACAAGCTTGGACTTCACACGCTGCCCTGCAGCTGCAGAGCTGCTACCTTCAGCTGGGGTCTTCCCTGACTGACGAGTACGACGCGGAGGGCGTCCCTCAACCTCATCTAGCTTCCTCTTCTTGACCTCAAAGGCTCGAGCATCTTCTTCATTGTCAATCCGGTAGTCACTGTCCTCAGTCGAAAACGAGTCTGAAAAACGCAAGCAAAACAAAGCAACACCAGATAAAGATACATGTCACGGAAAAGGAACTCAAAGTCGGGTAGGAACAAGTGCACGATGGAGAGGTGGTATGGCAGTGAGGTTCGGCGGCAGGTCCGGCGGGACCGGAGAGTGGGCCGGACCGTCCGGCGGGCCGCCGGACCGTTCTGGTTGACGCGCCAAACTGGGATACAGAACCCCAGTTCGGCGGGTCCGCCGAAACGGTCCGGTGGTCCGTCGGGTGATCCGGCGCCAGGTCCGACGGCCGCCGGACATTCCGCCGAAACACACGAATGACATACTACCCGCAATCTTGACTCAAATAACTTGTCACTACAAACTTTAAGGATACATGGATGCCAGGGCATAAGCACTAGCCCAACAAAGAGTGAAACCCTAAAGGATCTATCCCTAGACAAATTGGATCTAACCCTAGATACACCCTAGATCTACTCATACAAGAGCATGAACAAACCGAGTGTGAGACAAGGGCTAGAGAAAGATGATGGAACGAGGGAGTTACCCGAAGACATGGTGCACAAGAAGATGGGGAAAATCCCGATCTCCCAATGCGGTTGACGAAACGCGAAGATCTTCGGTGGAAAGCTTTAAAACAACCCGATCTACACCCGATCTAAAATTGGAAGGGATTGGTTGGGTGGATAGGCTAGGGGGAAGAAAAGCTTGAGGAGGCGGCGGCCATGGAGATGGGGGCGGGCGTGGGGAGGAAGGGAAGTGGGAGAAAACTGCTTTGGAAACCCTCCCCACGAATTTATATAGGCCGCCAGTCCGGCGGTAAGTCTGGCGGAACCGGGCCGTACGCCGGATGGTCCGGCGGGCCGCCGAGCCATTCCGGCGAGCTCGCCGAACTGGTATTCTAAACGCCAGTTTGGCGGATCCGCCGAAACGGTCCGGTGGGCCGCCGGGAAGTCCGGCGCCAGGTCCGGTTTTCGCCGGGCAGGCCGCCGAGACACTCGAAGGAACTAGAAAATTTTGGAAAAAAAGACATCAAGTCGATATGTGACATGTATCAACAAAAAAAACATGGTGTGCGGAAGAAATCAACAGCCATCAAACTTGTTTGCAAGAAAATCAACTTAAGATTGCATGCCTTCCAAAGAAGAGCAACAAAAACACGAGATTTGAAGACATGCAATGGTGGGGGATTTCTCCCCCTATGTGTGATCACCAATGTCGTGACACCGCGAAGAGACATGCTTGGGCTCAAATGACATTAGTGATCTTATGATGTCGCACACTTGAGTATGCATCGTGCCATTAGTTGACACGATGACTATCCTCAACTATGCGCATCTAGACTAGAACAACACACTATAATATGGGAATGAGTGCACACGATCAAGCCACATTGCAAGAGTCTAGGATATTCAATTCATGCCTCAACTCTCGGAATCTTGCTTCATCATGAGGCTTCGTGAAAATGTCGGCGAGTTGGTCTTGTGTACCTACATAAGATAGGTTAATCTCACCTCGGTTGACATGGTCACGGATGAAGTGGTGGCGGATCTTGATGTGCTTGGTCTTGTTGTGTTGAACCGGGTTATGGGCAATCTTGATGGCACTCTCATTGTCACACAAGAGTGGCACCTTGTCAAAGTGAATACCATAATCCTCCATAGTTTGCCTCATCTAAAGAAGTTGAGCACAACAACTCGCGGCCGCCACATACCCGGCTTCGGCGGTGGAGAGAGACACACAATTTTGCTTCTTGGAAGACCAACTAACCAAGGACCTACCAAGAAATTGGCAAGCCCCGGAAGTTGACTTCCTATCCACTTTGTCTCCCGCCCAATCCGAGTCCGAGTACCCAACAAGCTCAAAGCTTGCTCCCTTTGGGTACCAAAGGCCAAAAGTTGGGGTATCAATCAAATATCGAAAGACTCTTTTGACCGCCATTAGATGGCTTTCCTTAGGGGCGGCTTGATATCGTGCACACATTCCCACACTAAGCATGATATCCGGTCTAGATGCACAAAGATAGAGCAAAGACCTAATCATAGAGCGATAAAGTTTTTGATCCACTTCTTTACCATTAGGATCGAGATCAAGAGTAACCTTTGTAGGCATGGGAGTCTTGGCTCCCTTCACTCCGGTGTCCATCTTGAACTTCTTGAGCATGTCTTGGGTGTACTTGGCTTGATTGATGAAGGTGCCACCCTTCAATTGCTTCACTTCAAAACCTAGGAAGAATTTCAACTCCCCCATCATAGACATCTCAAATTTATCGGTCATTAGTCTTGCAAATTCATCATTGAAAGATTTGTTAGAAGAACCAAAAATGATGTCATCTACATAAAGTTGGCATATGAAAAGCTCCCCGTTGACTTTCTTAGTAAAAAGAGTGGGATCAATGAGGCCTATCTCAAATCCACGATCTACAAGAAGCTCTCTAAGATGCTCATACCACGCACGTGGGGCTTGTTTAAGGCCATAGAGTGCCTTATCGAGCTTGTAAACATGGTTCGGAAAGTTAGGATCCTCAAAGCCCGGGGGTTGCTTTACATACACTAACTCATGCAAAGGACCATTCAAGAAAGCACTCTTCACATCCATTTGTTGCAACTTAAAATTATGATGTGATGCATAAGCAAGAAGGATACGGATGGACTCTAGGCGAGCCACGGGTGCGAAGGTCTCTCCATAGTCAATGCCTTCAATTTGAGAGTACCCTTGAGCAACCAAACGAGCCTTGTTCCTTACAACAATCCCATTTGCATCTTGCTTGTTCTTGAAGATCCACTTGGTTCCAATGACATTGCAGCAATCCTTGGGCTTCTCCACTAATGACCAAACCTTGTTGCGCTCGAAGTTATTGAGTTCTTCATGCATGGCCTCTACCCAATCCGGGTCTTCAAGCGCTTCAAACACCTTTTGAGGTTCCACACAAGAGATATAGGCATGGTGGCTACTAAAGTTTGCCAATTGCCTCCTTGTGGACACCCCTTTCCTCACACTTCCAATCACACTCTCCAAGGTGTGGCTACCTCTACGAAGAGTTGGTGCTATCTTCATGGCACGGCGAGCTTGAGCTTCTTCAAGAGATTCTTGGGAAGCCACTTGGTCATCTCCATGGTTTTGGTCCTCGCCTTGACCTTCAATCCGAGCATGCTCTTCACCTTGAGCATGCTCATCGTCTTGAACTTGATCTTGATCACCACTTGGTGAAAAACCACCATCATGCTCATGGTCTTGATCTTGATCATGCTCACATGGTTGAGGGGCTTGAGCTTGTCTTTGGCTAGCATCAAAGGGACCTTGTGGAGCTTGTTGTGTTTGAGAGGGTGAAGGCTCCACTTGAGTAGAGCATAGTCCTTCTCCTTCCGCCAAAAGGTGTCCCTCAACGGGTATGAGATGTCCCACACCCATTCTTCTTATGGCAAGAGGAGGTATTTCGTCACCTACATCAAAAACACCACGTTGCTCCACACGGGAGCCGTCATTCTCGTCGAATCTCACGTTAGAAACTTCAACAACTTGAGCGGAGAGTTTGTCAAAGATTCTAAAGGTGTGAGATTCGGCGGCATAGCCAACAAAGGTACCCTCAAGAGCTTTTGAATCAAATTTGGAGAAATGGACACCTTTCTTAATATAGTAGCACTTACAACCGAATACCCGAAAGTACTTGATGTTAGGCTTCTTTCCAATGAGGATCTCATAAGGAGTCTTGTTCAAGCCCTTGCGGAGATATAACCGGGTTGACGCATGACATGCGGTATTAATGGCTTCGGCCCAAAAGTTATACGGAGACTTGAATTCTGCTAACATGGTCCTAGACATATCAATGAGAGTCCAGTTCTTCCGCTCGGCTACACCATTTTGTTGGGGAGTGTAGGAAGATGAGTATTGATGGCGAATCCCCTCATCACTGAGAAAATCATTCAAGGTGTAGTTCTTGAACTCGGTGCCATTGTCACTTCGGATCATCAATATGTCTTGACCATATTGGCGTTGCACTTCATTGGTGAAGTCTTTGACGGTTTGTTGAGTCTCACTCTTGAGAGTCAAGAAAAAGACCCAAGTTTATCTTGAATAGTCATCGACAATCACCAAGCAATACTTCTTTCCTCCAAGACTTTCATAAGAGGGAGGGCCGAAGAGATCCATGTGAAGGAGCTCTAGGACCCTCTTAGATGAAATGATGGTCTTGCTAGGATGAGGAAGTTCATGCATCTTTCCTTCAATGCAAGCTCTACACACACGATCTTTTGAAAAGGTTAGATCGGTTAGTCCTAGGATGTGGTTGCCTTTGTGGAGACTTTGCAAAGTTCTCATATTGACGTGGCCTAGCCGGCGATGCCAAAGCCATCCCACGTCAACTTTAGCCATGAGGCATGTCGCGGCTTTAGTGACCTCCTTCGAGAAGTCGATCACATATAATCCATTTTCGACATGCCCTACATAAGCTACATTAAGAGACTTGCTCCACAAAAGAACTACAATCCCAACATCAAAGAAGGTTGCAAAGCCCATATTAGCAAGTTGAGCAACGGAAAGAAGATTATATGAAAGGGACTCAACAAGCATGGCATCTTCCACAGTAACATTGTGAGAGACAACAACCTTGCCGAGACCCAATACCTTTGACCTTGAAGAATCCCCATAGGTGACGTAGCCCGCATGGGATGAACCGGTGCAAAGCTCCTTCACCATTTCTTTGCTCCCAGTCATATGATTGGTAGCACCACTATCAATTATCCATTGACCACCACCAGAAGTAAAGCCCTACAAGAGATCAAGTCTTGACTTTAGGTCCCCATTTCTCAATGGGTCCTTTCTTGTTAGTGACAAGGGTCTTTGGAACCCAAATAGACCATGCAACATATTCATTTGATGAACCAACAAATTTAGCATAAACATGTCCATCACGTGCACGACAAAGAACATAAGAAGGATTATATTTTCCCGCAAAGTTATTATGGTTAGGCATAGCCTTTTTGCCATTCCCAATAACTTCCCTCACCTCCTCCTCAAATACATTACCGTTCTCATCATAGCATATTTCACTAGGAACATGCTTCTTTAATGAGGGAGGAGGCGTGGGGACACGCTTCTTCTTCTTCTTCTTCTTCTTCTTCTTCTTGTTCTTCTTGGACTTGGACGAATATCCAAGTCCCGTCTTGTCACCATGTTGCTTTTGAGCATTCAAGAGCTCATCAAGCTTCTCATTTCCCTTTAGGGGGACTTTCTCACAAGAGGGGTTAGTTGAGCATGAACTTGCAACAAATGTGCTAGAAAGAGACTTGGTTGCTTCATTAGCAATTATAAGATTTAGTTTCTCATTTTGCAACCTAAGTTCATTAGCAACGGATTGAGCAATATCACGATCACTTTTAAGTTTGGCAATATCCAAATTGTGAGATTCTTCAAGACCCAACATGGATGTCTCAAGTGACACCCTTAGGTCTTGCTCTTCCGCAAGAGATTGAGTAAGAGAAGCAATTTCATCGGCATAGTCACGAGCATGCCCCTCAAGTTTGAAAATGCATTCATTATTTTTATCATTTATTTGGATGGCTTCATTATATTGATCTAGGAGAATCTCAAAGCGAGCTTTGGTCTCCCCATGCAAGGTTGACATGAAAATGTCCATTTCATTTAGATTATCATTATCACCAACATGTTCAACACAATCCATCAAAGATAGGCTTTTAGGTATGATGGGTGTGAGAGGCGGTGATACCTTTGTAGCGTGAGCCATGAGACAAGACGCATTGTGGTTGGAGCGCTTTGATTCATTTGCGGAAGCGAATAGGGATGATGAGGGGGGTAGGATGGGCAATGGCGATGGCGTCCCTTCCTATTTCCTCCTTATCACTTGCATCATCCTCGGAGAGGTACTCTTCTTGAGTTATCAAAGTGTGAGTTGGGAGGACTCTCTTCTTGTCGGAGTTTCTAGGGTAAGACTTGGACTTCATTTCCTTGCGGACAAGCCTTCCATTGTGATCTTCAACTCTTTCATAAGGACACTCCGCAATGAAGTGGTTAGTGTTACCACAATTGTAGCAAGTCCTCACTCTACTTGTAGCCTTGGGCTTGGAGGGGCTAGATGACTTCCACTTCTTCATGAATGCCCTTTGAGCCAGAGCCATATGCTCGGCATGAGCATACTTCATGTCCTCGGGGCTTCCACCCATTACTTCTTCCTCTTCCAACAAGCTTTCTTCTTCATGATAGGTGACTTTGGCCTTCAAAGCAAGGTTGGGAGCACGCACACCACGTGCACGAGCTAGAGCATCATCCGCATTCTTCTCGGAGATCGTTCTTGCCATCATCTCTTGCAAAATGTCATGAGCGGACATCTTCCAGAAATTTGCATTTCCCTTGATAGAGTTCACGGTCTCCTTGTGGAAGGGCAAGAGAGCTTGAATGAACTTCCTCTTCATCCACCTCCAATCACATTGGGTGGAGCCAAGATCCGTTAGCTTCACTTGGAGTGACGAGAGACGCCTATGGAGTTCTTCGGGAGTTTCACCATCAAGCATGGCAAAGTTGTCCGCTTCATTGGAGGCTTCATCAAACTTGGATTCTTGAATGCTTTCATTTCCAATGAAGAGGTTGGTGAGAACGTCCCAAGCTTCCTTGGCGGAGGTGATGTTGCGAATGAATGCCTTGTCCTTCTCGGTAAGAGACATGTGAATGAGATGCAAGGCGGAGGCATTGAGTTGCTTGTCGATTTGCTCCCAAGGTAGCAAGTTGGTCAAATCCTTGGAAGTTGGATGGAAACCCTGCTCAATGATCCTCCAAAGCTCAATAGACACAAAGTTTATGTGAGAGCGCATGTTATCTTGCCAATTGGCAAAGCTAGAAGCATCAAGTGGTGGCGGTGGGCCGCAAGAAGCAAGGTGTGGCATTTGAAGGTGTCTTTCGGAGACATAGCTCATAGGATGTGGAATTTCCGTGCTATGTCCCCGAGAGGTGTCATCTTTCTTGGGTGGGTCATCGTTGTTCTCATCCCCATCCTTGTCCGGATCATCCTCGTTTAAGGATGGTTTATCCTTATCTGAGGTGTCAACCGGGGTTGGTGGAGTGGTACTAGATGTTCCACTAGTGAGGGCATCAAGTAGAGATTTTTGGCTTTCCATGGTTGCCATCATAGCATCCATACGTGCCATTATACTATTAAGATCCACCTTAGTGGCGGGCTCCTCTGATGGGTTCGTAGCATAGAAAACAAAAATTTTCCTACGCATGAACACAAAAACTGGCCAAGATACTCTACGAGATGGTAGCAACGGATACTCACCCTCGACGACCATAAGCGGGGATTACGTTCCCGCACAAACGTTGACGATGGAGAGTTGGTGAAGACGCACGTAGTCGACGTAGTCGTTCACTTGACGTAGTCGACGTCGTGGTTCACTTGACGATCACAAGATCGTGTACCCGGCGCCACAAGTGGCAGCGCCCCCGTACTCGCACACACGTGCAGCTTGATGTCGACTCCTCCACGCCCTCGGTCCAGCGGGGCAGCGGAAGAAGGGATCCGCTGGACACTCCTCCACACACTTCTCCAAGTGGGTGAACTACGAACTACAATTCCGGCAGAGCTTCGCTAAGCTAAGACGAAAAGTGGACAACAACTATGCAAGGGAGGGAGGATCAAGAAGTGTGTGTACAAGGGAGAGAGGGGGGTTTATATAGAGGAGGAGGGCAGCCAAGGGGTGGCCGGCCCAAGGGTCTCCTCCCTCTTCATTGCCCCCCTCTTCATTCCCTTTTATGGTGATTACTCCCTCATCAACATGAGGTAACCCCCATTTTAATGCATGACATTCATGCCAATTAAAATCACACTTATTGATTTAATAAAACATTTTTATTTCTTTAATATTTGTTAATTCATTCAATTAACAAACATTAACAAATACACCCTTGAGTTATTTCGATATCCCGAAACAGTTTCGGTGCTTTTCAGAAACAACCCTTATGCTGTCCTGTAATTCGATCGGAGTATCGTATCCACTCAAAAACGACAACGAGCCTTAAGTGTGTCACCCTACGGTTCGTGAATAACGTGGACATGATCGAGACTCCTCTCCGATCAATAATCAACAGCGGGATCTGGAAATCCATGATGACTCCCACTTACTCAACGATGAACTAGTGATCGTGTGAACCGGTAACGAACATAGTTAATTCCTTTTGTCTCACGATATTATTACTTGTCCGAGATCCGATCATTTGGTATCAACCATACCTAGTTTGATCTCATTCCTGACAAGTCTCTTTACTCGTTCCGTGATAATGCATTCCTGTGACCTAGTCACATGCTTGCAAGCGATTCTAATGCAATATCACCGAGAAGGGCCCAGAGAATATCTTTCCGTCATCCGGATGGACAAATCCCACTCTTGATCCATGAGCCTCAACTAATACTTTCAGAGTACCCAAATCAACCTTTATAATCACCCTATTACGGTGTGACGTTTGATATCATCAAAGTACCCTTCCGGTATGAGTGATTAACATGATCTCATGGTCTAAGGATTAGAACTACTTCGCATGAGTTTGATATAGCAATGAACTTGATGACTTGATCGTATTGCTATTCGTACTATGGGTGTGAGTGTTCATCACATCATTCTTCTAATGATATGACCCCGTTATTAACAACATCCAATGTTCATGATCAGGAAACCTTGATCATCAGTTAATCAACGAGCTAGTATAAAAGAGAGGCTTTACTAGGAACCTTTTTAGTTTATTAATCACACATGTATTAATGTTTCCGATTAATACAATTCTAGCATGAGAAATAAACATTTATCATAAACATGGAATATGATAATAACCACTTTATTATTGCCTCTCGGGCATATTCCCTTCAGTCTCCAACTTGCACTAGAGTCAATAATCTAGTTGATACTTGCGTATATAACACTTATGGCTTTCATGTGTTATCCGTACGCGTTGCAGTGGTTAATCTGATCTCCAGATCTGACACTTTCAGTTCTGTGTGTATTTGCATATCTTTGCGTCTCTACGCATCACTCATTTCTCAAATGAGATAGTTGGGTATAAATTTGGTCCTTTGGTGAGACCTTAGTTCCTTTAGCTAAAACCATGTTGTCACTATTGTTGCACAATAGATCTTCACAGTAATAGCCAGCTTGGAACTACACCTAGTTTGATAACAAACTTCTTGACACAAATGCCCTCTTTTGCTACTTCTAAAGTAGCCATATACTCAACCTTTGTTGTAGAATCCATCACAATGTCTTAACTTTGGAACTCATCCAAATCCATCATGGAACTTCCTTCCATTACATTGTGCCACCTAAACATACAGCTAAAATTGAGATAAACTTAATTTGTATCTTGTGACAAACTTAGTATCAATGTAACACTTTACAATGAATTATGTGTCACTTTGTCATACATAATATATATCCTTAGTCCTTCCAAAGCACATAAGGATATCTCTACTATTGTCCAGTGATCATCTTATGACTTTTATCACTCTGGTATATGCTCATAACATTTAGAGCATAGGACATATCTGGATATGTACATATCATGGTATACATGATCGATCAAATCATTCATGTGGCTTCACTCATCAAGTGTCAAAAACACCTGAATCTTGTTTCAACCTCTTCCATGCAACAAGAACTTTTCTTGTCGTTTCCATATTGAACTTCATTCAATATTTCATCTATGTATGTTGGCATAACCATATTGGCACCTCGATCTATCTACATAGACATCGAGACCCAATATTTTGGTTTTGCCTAAGTCTTTCATTGAAATCTAATTTTAATGAAATTCTTAACCTATGTCAATAAAAGATACATCATTTCCGATTAACAATATGTCTTCTACATAATGTACTAGAAATATGTCTTAGCGCTCCCACTTAATTTCTTGCAAATGCAAGCATATTCATCGTATCTGATGAAACTAAACCTTTTAATTATTTCATCACGGTGAATATTCCAACTCCGCGATGCTTACTTCAACCATTGAAGTTTGCATGCCTTTTAGCATCCTTTGAATTTAGAAGACCCTTTGGACCATGTCATGTACATGTCCTAGGTAACCATTCTATTAGAAGAATGTTGTCTTGTTTGTTCAACTAACATATATACCAAACTTGGCATATATAGTGGTTGCTACAGTAATCCGTCCAGACAAAATATCGCTATGAAAGATCAAATCTTGTCATAGTCAACTCATTGAACACAATCGTAAACTCTTTTAACGATGTGTCGACTATTTCATAGATGTTAAACATCCATGTCTGTGTTTATAGATCCTAACACGTTCATTAGGCTTCATGCCTTTTCAGGGTCTTCCAAGTTCATAAACTTGGTTTCTCGTGTATGGAACTATCATGGATTTTATGGCTTCTAGCCATTTGACGGAGTCAGGGCCCATCATTGCTTCTTTGCATGCAGTCGGTTCATCATTGTCAAACAATAATGATTCATTCTCAAAACTAACTATTTGATTATTACCCGACTCACGCGGTTCAATAGGAACTTAGATATCTGTGACCACAACTTTTGAGGTACTGTATCCATGCGCATTGTGGCCGCCTCTGGGACACTTCCTGGAGCTGCGCTACTCAGCACATATAGCTTAGGTTCAACAACCTAATCAAAGTTCTATTGTCCTCCCACTTGACTTTTGCGAAAAATTCCTTCTCAAGAAACTTGACGTTTTTCAGCGACAAACACTTTTGTCTTCAGTGTTCTGGAGGAATACCCAACAGTTACTTTGGGATAACCTACAAAGATGCATTTATCCGACTTTGGTTGTAAACATTTTACATATGCCTAGCATACCAAATTTTTAGAAAAGACAACTTGGGTTTTATCCCATGCCATATCTCATATGGTGTCATTTCAATGGATCATGATGGCGCTCTTTTCAGTGTAAAAAGCGGTAGTCTCTAAAGCTTTATCCTTAAAATATAATGGCAGTTTTATAGACGACACCTTTGATCCAACGATGTCAAACAAAGTTTGATTTCATCTCTCGAACACTCCATACTCCTATGGTGTTTCGGGAAATACAAGTCTATGGAACAATTCCTCAACTTTTAGGTGTGTTTGCTAAACTTGTAACTCAAATATCTTCCTTTATGATCAAATCATAAATTCTTTATTCTCTTGTTACAATGATTTTCAACTTCATCTAGAAATACTTTGAACAATATTCAAATATTTCATGCTTCTTCTTTATCAAGTAAATATACACATATATCTACTCAAATCATCGGTTAAAGAAAATGAAGTTCAAGAATTCACCACACACGGCTATACATAATGGACTATATACATCAACATGTACAATATCCAATAAGTTAGTCGACCGTTCTTCTTTGGCCTATGAACGGAGTTTTAATCATCTCTTGGAAATTTTCACAACCGTCAATTGATTCAAAATCAAAAGACTCCAAAATTCCATCAACATGGAGTTTCTTCATGTTTACTTTCCAATATGATTTAAATGGTGGTGTCACTCATAAGTGATCTTCTAATCATTTGTCTTCAGACACTTTTAGCATCAGTGTTATGGATGTGATTTCTCCAACAAGATAAACGTTCATTCATCTTTTATGAATGCGGTAATAATTTGAACAACCATTGTTCTCATAATACAATAACAAAATAACAATTATTCAAACAAATCTTGAAGGCTAGGTTTAATTTCAACGAAACACAATAACACTTTATTTGTTTTCGATGAGAATCATCCGATATTCATTTGCTAGTTAATTAGGCCATTGTAGTTCTTGTATTGCGTTGTATGACAGTTCATACCAACCAATTTAGTATCAAATACCCAAGAACCACATTGTTTTAACAAGCAACGAATACAACCATAACATATATATCTTCTATATACCTGAGCTGGACATTTCCAGTCTTTTCTTTTCCGCCAGAATAAATTTTGGATTCTCTTTTAGCAATTCTTTTTCGTCTAGAAGAATCTATGAACATCAATAGTGGCGCCATACACATGGCACATAGTTCAAGGTATGATTAGTCAAACACTAATACCTTTGGACTCACACTTTGAAGTAGATCACCATTATCAAATATTTGGCGTTCTTCCAAATTCCATTCTTTAGTAATCTTTTAGTGTAGTAAACATTTTACCTACATCTTCCATTCATCCTATCATGACAACTTTCATGATCAAGCTACTATAGCTCATGAGGACGAATTGCGAGTATAATATTAGTTCCTAAACCTTTTAGGAGATCTGGACGCCTGGCGTCTCTAATCTGCGCAAATTCTCATACAATACGAGAACATGTGTCTTACTAAATTATACTCTATCACTTTGCAACCAAACATTGTTTCAGATATCACAATATCTTCCACACATGATAGTTTATGAAACAATTCTTTCAACTCCTAGATAACCTTGATACTAAAAACAACTTTTGAATATCAAGGATCATGGAGGCAAGTGTGATACTTAGATACTAACACTGGAATTGTTACTCTTGATTTAATACTACTTATTAAATTTTATCGAGTAACCAAGGTTTGCTAAAAGTTTGCAATAGGACTTTGAACTTTAGATTGACATTCAAACAATACGATACCAGTTCGTAAAGTTAACATCCAGAATTCTATAGTTCTATTATCTCAATTATAGCTAAATGCAAGGTAGTAAACGGATGCCAATAACTACAACAAACTATGCAAATTCACTTTGATTTAGTTCATGATAAATTGAGTTCTATAATTCAAAATTACTAAATGAACTCCCACTTAAAAACAACATCCCTCTTAGTTTTCTTAAGTGATTACACGAACCAAATTCACTATACCGCAACCGATCATCACGTGCAACGGCATAGTTTCAAAGGTGAACATCACCATGTTCATCATATCAACCATATGACTCATGCTTAACCTTTCGGTTCGTGTTCCGAGGCCATGTCTGTACATGCTAGGCTCGCCAAGTAGAACCATAGCACTCGCGTGTGTAAAACTGTCTTACACCCGTCGTATGTGAACGTAGAGTCTGTCACACCCGATCATCACGTGGTGTCTCGAAACGACGAACTTTCTTGACGGTGCATGCTATGGAAGAACACATTTTTATCTTGATATTTATGTGAGAGGGATCATCTTATAATGCTACCGCGCGATCAAATCTAAGCAAAATAAGATGCATAAAAGGATAAACATCACATGCATATATAATGTGATATGATATGGTCCTTCACGCATTCGATCTCCATCTTGTGCGTCATGGTATGATCTCCATCATTCCACCGGCGTAGCACCAAGGTCCAATGCGCGCCACCTTGGTTGTCTTCCTCCATTACAATATATCACTTGGATATATATATACGGCACGCAGGCCATTTAAATGTAAAGACAACCATATGGCTCCTGCCGGTTGTTTATAACTTACAAAAAGGATCATCGCATACAATTTGTAACATAAACAATTTAACCATATCATATCACATGCCCTGCAAAAACAAGTTAGACGTTTCTAATTTGTCTTGCATATTTTATGTGGTTTGGGGCTTTCTAGGAAGAACCGTTCTTACCTACGAACAAGAACCACAACGGTGATAAAAATATTATTAACAACTCTTTGTAAAATAGATCATAACTATAGTGGGAGAAACGTGCACCCGCAAAGCCACATATGCCGAAGCATGTCAAGTGTGGGACAAGTCTCGTGAACGCGGTCACATAAGGTTAGTCTCGGGCAGCTTCAATCCCACTATGCCACTATGATCCAAAATACCAAAAAATTGCAATAACATGATCATCAACACCCACATCCACATGTGTTCTAACCGTGCATACCAACTACGCATAGAGATGGCTCTGATACCACTGATGGGTTCGTAGCATAGAAAACAAAAAATTTCCTACGCATGAACACAAAAACTGGCCAAGATACTCTACGAGATGGTAGCAACGGATACTCACCCTCGATGACCATAAGCGGGGATTACGTTCCCGCACAAACGTTGACGATGGAGAGTTGGTGAAGACGCACGTAGTCGACGTAGTCGTTCACTTGACGTAGTCGATGTCGTGGTTCACTTGACGATCACAAGATCGTGTACCCGGCGCCACAAGTGGCAGCGCCCCCGTACTCGCACACACGTGCAGCTTGATGTCGACTCCTCCACGCCCTCGGTCCAGCGGGGCAGCGGAAGAAGGGATCCGCTGGACACTCCTCCACACACTTCTCCAAGTGGGTGAACTACGAACTACAATTCCGGCAGAGCTTCGCTAAGCTAAGACGGAAAGTGGACAACAACTATGCAAGGGAGGGAGGATCAAGAAGTGTGTGTACAAGGGAGAGAGGGGGGGGGGTTTATATAGAGGAGGAGGGCAGCCAAGGGGTGGCCGGCCCAAGGGTCTCCTCCCTCTTCATTGCCCCCCTCTTCATTCCCTTTTATGGTGATTACTCCCTCATCAACATGAGGTAACCCCCATTTTAATGCATGACATTCATGCCAATTAAAATCACACTTATTGATTTAATAAAACATTTTTATTTCTTTAATATTTGTTAATTCATTCAATTAACAAACATTAACAAATACACCCTTGAGTTATTTCGATATCCCGAAACAGTTTCGGTGCTTTTCAGAAACAACCCTTATGCTGTCCTGTAATTCGATCGGAGTATCGTATCCACTCAAAAACGACAACGAGCCTTAAGTGTGTCACCCTACGGTTCGTGAATAACATGGACATGATCGAGACTCCTCTCCGATCAATAATCAACAGCGGGATCTGGAAATCCATGATGACTCCCACTTACTCAACGATGAACTAGTGATCGTGTGAACCGGTAACGAACATAGTTAATTCCTTTTGTCTCACGATATTATTACTTGTCCGAGATCCGATCATTTGGTATCAACCATACCTAGTTCGATCTCGTTCCTGACAAGTCTCTTTACTCGTTCCGTGATAATGCATTCCTGTGACTTAGTCACATGCTTGCAAGCGATTCTAATGCAATATCACCGAGAAGGGCCCAGAGAATATCTTTCCGTCATCCGGATGGACAAATCCCACTCTTGATCCATGAGCCTCAACTAATACTTTCAGAGTACCCAAATCAACCTTTATAATCACCCTATTACGGTGTGACGTTTGATATCATCAAAGTACCCTTCCGGTATGAGTGATTAACATGATCTCATGGTCTAAGGATTAGAACTACTTCGCATGAGTTTGATATAGCAATGAACTTGATGACTTGATCGTATTGCTATTCGTACTATGGGTGTGAGTGTTCATCACATCATTCTTCTAATGATATGACCCCGTTATTAACAACATCCAATGTTCATGATCAGGAAACCTTGATCATCAGTTAATCAACGAGCTAGTATAAAAGAGAGGCTTTACTAGGAACCTTTTTAGTTTATTAATCACACATGTATTAATGTTTCCGATTAATACAATTCTAGCATGAGAAATAAACATTTATCATAAACATGGAATATGATAATAACCACTTTATTATTGCCTCTCGGGCATATTCCCTTCATCCTCTTCGCCCATAACCTCTTAGGCGGTTAAGCCCAATCAAAGAGCACTAGGCTCTGATACCAATTGAAAGGATCGGTACGTGCGACTAGAGGGGGGGGTGAATAGACGCTAAGTCAATTTTTAAACTTTTTCAAATTTAAGGCTTGACACAAAGTAAATTCACTAGATGTGCAACTAGGTGAATTTCCTATGAGTGGCAAGCATGCAAGTAAACAAGTAACTAGCTAGATACAAGTAAGGGAAAGAAATAACCGAAGAGTGGAGACCGGAGACACAAGGATGTATTCCCGTAGTTCCTTCCTTTTGAGGGGAAGTACGTCTACGTTGGAGAGGTGTGGTGACACGGAGTTGACCAACGCCACAAAGGCTCACCTTGTTCTCCGGTGAGCAAGCCACGGAGGCTAGCTCATTTCCACTAAGCGGTGGTATTGGGGGAACCACGAATCCCTTACACGAAGCTTGGGGCACAACTCCACAACTCAATTGGAGGCTCCCAAGAAAGCCACAGAGTCAAGAATCACCACAAAGACGAGTCAATCAATCAATTACAACACCTAGGGTCACAAGATCCCCAAGGTGCAAATCCTCCAAGCAAATGGAGGGGGAAATGAAATTCCTTCGGTGAAGATGTAGATCGGTGCCTCCTCCTTCAATCCTCCAAAGATCAAGAGCTTTGGTTGGCTAGAAGGGGAGATCTATGGAATTTGGTGTTTTTGTAATGGGGGTAGGTGAGAGCTTCAAGGATGAACAATGGTTGGTGAAGTTCTAACCCTACCCCAGCTGGACGAAGGGGTATTTATAGGTGGGTGGAAATCTGGCCGTTGGAGGCAGCCCGAGCTGCGGATCGGTGGTAAGTTCAGCCCCGCCGGCCTCTGGGCCGGACGGTCCGGCGGGACCGGACACTTCGCCGGGAGTCCGGCGGCTCGCCGGGCGGATCCGGTGGCCCGCCGAAAGACGCTTCAGAACAGCAGTCCGGCGGCTCCGCCGGGCTGACCCGGTCTGCCACCGGATGGTCCGGCGGTGGACCAGCCTCTGCGCCGAACTCGCCCATTTTTGGCAGGCGACTCCACCATCTTTCTTTTTGCACATGAAAACCCCTTCACCTGTGAACTTAAACCTGGATGCATATATTGCAAAAATTAGTTCACACAAAACATAGTCATGTCATTGTAAATCAAAAAAGTAGAAAGGGACAAATGTCCTTTCAGATGTAAAGCATTGAGTGCTGAGAGCAAAGTACTTAAAACATGGGCATAAGAGACATAATCTTGACAATAAAAACTTGGCAACCATGTTATAACATGAAAAGAAACACAAACGAAAGATCATGGATAGTGAAACAATGAAAGTCAAGTGTGTGTTCAAATCATATGGAAAACATAGCAAATGGTTTTCAGCTTGTCCTTCATGGAATAGCAAAACATAAATGCATAGGACACCTTCAAGTTTAAGAGGGCGACTAGATACAAATAATTTAAGAACAAATGAAACCATAATCATGAATCAATCAATGATAAACTTTGGGACAATGCACATTAAACTCAGAATGGCAACTATGCTCTCTTAGACGGTGCATAAAGGTAGAAGGTGGAGACTCAACATAAAAGTAAAAGAAAGGCCCTTCGCAGAGGGAAGCAGTAATTGCAAGTTTTATAAACCTTAAAAAATTATGGTACTTACTAGCTTTGAGCTCTCATTGCCCCCATCATGGGCATCTTGAATGGTTAAAGTAAATGCAAGAACGTTTATAAGCATATGCTTGACAAATCATAAGTTGAAAACCTCGTGTCCCGTGAAGTACGAATACCCAAACCTCATGCTACTCGACTTAGGGTCCCAAGCAAGCTCTTGTCATTGTAAGTATATACGTATCATCGAGAATCGCCAACGGGGTACCTCCTTGCCCGATGACATAGAACAAGCCCACATCAAAATGATAGGACAAACAGACAATGAACACCTCGGCATCTCTTTTATTTACCGTTGGTATAGCTTTTTATTTTGAGATGCGTCATCGAATGTCCACTATGTGCATGCTGTAAATTTCTACCATGAATGATGTATGGCTTAGATTAGCGGCCCGGGCGTTTCTCTAACACGTATACAAACTCCATGACCCCGCAAGATTCCAAACTTATTTCACATCGCGAGTATCCATAAATAAAAGATCACGATATCAACTCAAATAAGAAGTGCAATGTTGAAAGCTTACCCCATGACGACATGGTTTGGCTAATTTCTAACTTACAACTTGCAAGCATAACATCAACATAAAAGAGCCACAATGTCAAAATTTTAAAAGCGAGAAAAGTAAAGTGTGCTATCAGGTTCGTGAGAGCTTTACTGACTAATTTTCGCATAACACCAAAAGAGTTTAATTCGAAGGATAGATAAAAGCAAGTCAAATATACTTGGAATAGCAAATTGCTAATAGGTATGTATGGTGGACATATTGGAACAACTTGGTTTTTGGGAGTTGGATGCACGAGTAGAGCTCATACTCTGTACAAAATAAGGGCTAGCAAAAGACTGGGAGCGACCAACTAAGAGAGCAATAACGGCCATAATCATGCATAGCGACAAAACATCATTAAGAGAAGCATAAAATGGCATCAAAAGTCCAAAACCAAATGATCATAAAGGCTTATGGCGACTTTGTATGAGGCAAACATGGTGTAAGTATGCGCTAAGTCAACCCAAATTAAGCATCAAGGAGAAAACCAAATTAATGCTTCCATAAAATAAAAACAATGCATGATTTTTTCAAAGGCTCATTAAGCAATCTCAGTAAATTGAGACAAGTCATGCTACAGCAAAAATCACTAAGCATACTATCAAAATGACATCAAGCATGGCATAAAAAATTCTAAGCCGCAGTCTAAACAAGCTCCTTTTTGTACCACTTTTTTGCATGAAACTTTTTCTCTTTTCCAACACCATTCAAACCTTTTTGAAACAAATCTTTTGATAAAAATCAACATAGATCAGTGTTCTAAATACACCTTGATGCAAAGATATATAAAGATCTGAACAAAAATCAAGGCGAAAAAACGAAAGCTAAATGCAGTTCTAGAAAAAGAGAACACTCGTTGAATGATAAGAGTGAAAAATAGAGTGTTCTTGGCAAATGAAAAACGAAGCGAGTCTCTCTCCAAAAACATGATGTGATCCAAACATTTACTGCAGCAACCAAAACAAAATAAAACTGAAAGCAAAAACAACTGATGCTCCAAGAAAAACGCATAGAATATGAAGCAATAAAAATATAGTGTCTTGAAAGGTGACCTGATTTTTGCCGATGAAGAAGGGGTGCCTCGGGGGCATCCCCAAGCTTTGACGCTTGTACCTCTTGGATATTTCTTGGGGTTACATGGGCATCCCCAAGCTTGAGCTTTTGTCCATTCTTCATCTCATCTCATCATTCTCCAATCCCTACACTTGAAAACTTCCTTCATACAAACTTCACACAATTCTATTAGCAACGTTAGCATAAACATAATAGTAGATCAACCCTCTTTGGTTCAGATTTCAACTACAAAACACCACATATAAAGCATATACTACTGTAGCGACTTCCTCAAAAGTTCCGTGATCAAAAGAACTCAAAAAGAAAGCGATCGAGAGGCAAACACAAATAGTGGTAGAAATCTGTCAAAACAGAACAGCTGACAAAGGTCGATTTTTTTGAGGACCTTCTGTTGCTCAAATCGAAAAGTGAAAAACTAATAAAAGTTTGGATATAACCTGGGACATATGCACAAGAAATCGCAGGTCAAAAAGATATTCTGAGAATTTTCAGAAATTTTACGATGCAGCACCGAAATCTGTTTCAGGACAGCAACTTCCCCAAATCTTACCTCCCTCAAATTAGAGGTTCTTCTTGGCACAACAATGAAATAAAAAGAATAAGGAGAGGTCATTACAGTAGTAATAACTTCCAAGACTCAAATAAAAGAAAAAGAACTTAAAAGAAAACAATGGGTTATCTCCCAAGAGTGCTTTTCTTTAACGCCTTTGAGCTAGGCGCAGTGATTTGAAAAGATGCTCATGTAGGCGCCATAAAAGAGCTTGAAGCAAGAGAGAGCATCAAAAAGCAAATATGAAACACATTTAAATCTAAACCACTTCCTATGCATAGGAATCTTGTAAGAAAATAAATCAACGAGGCACATAATAACAAGCATGGGAAAGCAAAATAAGTACAGCTTCAAGAATTCCAACAAAAAGAGGGGAAACTTAATATTGTTGAGATCCATCAAACCATGTTTCCCTCTCTCATAGTAACTTTCAGTAGCATCATGAATAGAATTAATAATATAACTATTACATAAAACATCCCTATCATGAGCCACATGCACAAAAGGATTAATACTCCCCACATGAACAATCGTAGTAGGAGCAAGTTCAACAAAATTATTCTCATCACCATAATCATAAAAAATAGGAGGCATATTGTAATCATACCTTGTTTCCTCCTCAATAGTAGGTGAACTGAAAATATTATACTTATCATTATAATCATCATAAGCAATAGAATAGCTATCTTCCAAAGCGTATTCATCAAACATATCATCATAGGAAGGAACATGGATATCACTAATGGTATAGCAATTATTAACATCAACATTTTCAGAATTAGTACCAAAAAGATTTTCAATATCAAAAGTAGAGTGCTTTTCCCAATCATGATCACTAACATAGTTAACAGGCATAAGAACATCATCAAGTTCAGAATCATCATAATCTATAATAGTAGCAACATGCTTAGGGGAAGATACCGTTTCCTCTCGCCTTTTACTCCTCTTCTTCTTCTTCTTCTTCTTCTTACTCTTCTTACTCTCTTCTTTAGGAGGGAGAGGCTGAAAAGGCATCCCCTCCACATAATCTGGTTTACTGACAAAAACGACAGAAGAAACTTTGGAGGATTCCTCCTCTCTATTAATAAGATGGAAACATATATTCGTCCTATCATAGCTTGGCAAAACATCAAGTTTTATAACATTTTGTATGTAAGTATTTGCGAGGCAATCTTTAACACAATAAAGACGACAACCCTGCAGGATGCTAATATTTTTAAAAGCGCTCATATCTACCAAAGAAGTTTTTCTAGATAACTCTTCACACCCCAAAAACAAAGTAAGCTCATCATGCTGATTGAGAGTGATCTTGTCATCACAATACAAGCTTGCGGTACTCATTCGATTAGAAGGGTCACTATTATGGCCTGAGCATTGAAAATTAAAATGATCTTTTCATGGCAAAGTTCACAAATAAAAGGATAAAGCTCACAAACCTTTTTACCAAGCTCATCTAGAGCCTTATCCCACATTTGGGTTTTTTCATTCATGTGGTGGATACAATAATCTTCTTTGTCTTGACTCTGTTCACAAGGTCTAAGTATTCCACAAAAATTAACATGCTTATAAGAAATAGTACTTTCAGAGGTTTGAGCATGTTTATTGCAATCATCAATAACAATATCACTTTCTATGCAAGTGTCTTTAAAAGGTTCATGATACACGTCCCCTTTTCCCTTAGGAACATTAATATGGGAAGCAAAGGCTCTAAAGCAATTAATCATAATTTGAGGATCAAGACCATATTTAGCACTAAGCTCTTCAAAATCAGAAGTTTCAGCGAAAGACTTAATGCAATCATACTCATATTTTATACCTGATCCTTTACCTTTGTCGCTATCCCAATTTTCAATATTGTTTTGAATTATTTCAAGCAGATCCCACTTGACGTCAACATCCTTGCTTGTGAAAGACCCATCAAAGCATGCATCTAGATAGTCCTTGTAATATCCTGAAAGCCTTGCATAAAAATTATTAATAACAATATTACGGGGAAGATCATGAATAGGATATTTGAGCATTAGTGACTTCAATCTTCCCCACGCTTGGGCAATGCTTTCTCCATCATGAGGCCAAAAATTATATATCTGATTACGATCTTTATGAATCTCACTTGGATGATAGAATTTAGAATAAAAGAGAGCTACAATTTCCTCCCAGCCAATAGATGGACCATCCTTTAGGAACCTATACCACTCCGCAGCTCTGCCCTTCAGTGAATAAGAGAATAGCTTCCTCTTAACCTGGCTTGATGAAATACCTGCACACTTGAACAACTCGCATAATTCATGTATAAAGAGTAAATGATCACCCGGAGGGACAGTTCCATCTCCTGAGTAGCGGTTATTCATAACACGTTCAACAATTTTCATAGGTATTTTAAAAGAACGAGGATCACAAACATCATTAGACTCATCACATATGGGAGATAAAATATCATCAGAGCAAATTTTCTCCAGTAAAGCTGGGGAACTAAAAATATCATGCTTAACAAAACCAGCTTCCCCAAGCTTAGACCTTTCTATGGCATTAGCAACAACGGTATTCAAAGCATTCATACTAACAACATTGCTATTAGCATGCGAATAAAGCTCCAAAGGTTTTTCAAATATTTCAAATCTAAACTCAGGAAAGACACTATAAAACTCTTTATTTTCCATTAAGCCTAACCAGTGAAAATAAAAATAAGAAACAAAAAGATATAATTGCAGAATCTAAAGGAAATAACTTCGAGCACTCACCAGCAGCTAAAAGACTTAGTAACCAAAGAATGTGAGTACCTTTTACCTTACCTCCCCGGCAACGACGCCAGAAAAGAGCTTGATGTCTACGCACGTGTTTGTTCTTGTAGACAGTGTTGGGCCTCCAAGTGCAGAGGTTTGTAGAACAGCAGCAAGTTTCCCTTAAGTGGATCACCCAAGGTTTATTGAACTCAGGGAGGAAGAGGTCAAAGGTATCCCTCTCAAGCAACCCTGCAATTACGATACATAAAGTCTCTTGTGTCCCCAACACACCCAATACACTTGTCAGATGTATAGGTGCACTAGTTCGGCAAAGAGATAGTGAAATACAAGTAGTAGTGATGATTATAAGTAGTAAATATAATCTGAAATAAATATCACTGCGAGCAAACATGTAACGAAACTGAAAGGAAACGGTGTTCAATGCTTGGAAACAAGGCCTAGGGATCATACTTTCACTAGTGGACACACTCTCAATAAATATAACATAATTGAACCAATAGATACTAACATTAATATGCCACTCTAAACAATTCTCCAATGGAAAACGAATACTAATCATGCGTAGGGCTACGAAGCACTCCTCAATGTCCGCATTTTCCCAAACTAGATTGTCCCGCACTATCACCATGAACGCACTAGATGGTTCCAACAAACACCAACAATTCATAGAGATATCTATACCTAATAATAAAGGACGTAAGGTTTCCGTGGTTGGTTTGTGGTTGGTTCGTACGTTAATTAAGAGAAGAAGTTAGTATCCCGATCGATGTCGTTCGTCCGTCTGTCGCTCGTCCCGTCCCGATTTAGCCCATAAACTTAGTTCGGCCCGGTCCACGTCTGTCAACTGCAACGTGGCTAGCCAGGACTCTTAAATTCTTTCTTTCTGACGAAGACATCTCGTCTAACATAAACTCCACACAGATCACGATATTGATCGAGCTCCGCACGTCGACGCTGTGGCCGACCCTTCCGCTCGTGGATGCCGCGATCGTTCCCAGACCGTGGACGCCGTGGCCGATCCCTGCCGCCCATGGTGGATTCCGTGATCGATCTCTGCCCGTGGACGCCGTGACCGATCCCTGCCACCCGTGGTGGATGTCGTGATTGAGCTCCTCCCATGGACGCCGTGGCCGATCGAGGGCCGCCGCCGGAGAAGTAGTAGCCCTCACGCTGCCGTGTCTAGGCCTGTGTTGGTGAAGATGGAGATCTCACGGTCGCGGACGCGCTCTGCGTCTCGTCGAGCCATCACTCTCTAGCTGGACCTGCGGGGAACCGCCTAGAGCATCTCGCATGGGGCTCCACAGGCTCCAGAGATGAAGCTCGAGGTAGCCTCGAGATGGAGCTACGCGACCTCCAACCCCCGTCGCAGCTCCCGCTTCCTATCGAGTCTACCGCGGCATGGCCGCTCAGGGTTCTGCCCAAACGAGTTCGTTGGTGTGGCCGCGCTGAGATTGTACGCCGGTGACATGGCACTCCAGCTGGTCCGGCTCGTGATCGACCCGTTCCTCTTGGTCGGAAAATTGTTGCCTGTCAGCCTGTCCACGCACACAAAGACCGGCTCGGTGGTGAGGCCATGAATGTGTTCCATGCGATGCAGATCCCAGGCGATATTATCTGCGACAACCTAATGATTTACTGGAGGTCTACACTAAGATGGCTCGATCTAGGTCAGGACTATATGTCGCCCTCATGGGTCTGCTACTCTGCTCTTCGTGTGCAGCAACACGGGCAGGCTAGACACCACGGTGTGAAAGCTGCTGCTCGGCTCGTGCCGAACGCGTCGGACTGCGGTCTGCGGAGCTCGTTTAGCAGTCGACCGAGGTGGTGCGGGAGCTTGCCAAGCCGGGCAGTTCAATGCAATGCAAAAAGAAATAAGTGAGATTTGCGCCTCTTGATCGTTCACGGTCCTATAAGTCCTCTGCGTCCATGGTCTTTTCATGCGCATGCGGTTTCGTAACATTCTTCTGCCCGGCCGCCAGAGATGACCCTGGTGTACACGGCGTCCCAGACCATACATCAACCTGTACAACATGTATTAGTGTGCAAGGAGGAGCGGCTACTGCCTTGCCGCAATGAAGATGATTTTGAAGGCGTAACGAGGGATCATATCTGTTAGATTTCAGTGCAGGTATGTTTTTTATATATAGATTCAGTGTAGGCATGTGTATAAGAGAGAAATTAGGTAGGAGTATTTCAAGATTCATGCATACTTTTTTGGGAAATAAATGTTTCAGCACCTCCCTCTTCATGGTACTGTTCCTCTTTCATAATTTAGTTTTGGCCAGAGGAAAGTAATAGTACTGCAAATCAATTTATAATTAGTATACAATCGTTTTTGGACAA
Source organism: Dactylis glomerata (assembly GCA_007115705.1). Classification (NCBI taxonomy): domain Eukaryota; kingdom Viridiplantae; phylum Streptophyta; class Magnoliopsida; order Poales; family Poaceae; genus Dactylis; species Dactylis glomerata. The sequence continues at coordinate 9,248,109 of QXEO01000339.1, forward strand.
TTCCAAGTAGGCGATGAGCCTAAAGCATTCACATCAGTTTTATAAAAAATTATTTTCTCTCATAATGCAAAATCAGGAATTGCAATATACAGAGGAGATACATGAGCGCCCAGAATACTCCGCCTCAATGGCAGAGTATCAGAGATAAGTAAGTGTTAGTATTTCATACATGGATCAAAATTTTGAAAGTTTCATAATACTCTGAGTTAGTTTATACCAACTATGTTGGGCCAGATCTAAATTTTATTTATTTTTCCATAAACCCGTATACAACCGTAGCAACGCACGGGCAAATTTCCTAGTTAACCAAAAAGACACACATGATGCGCACACTAGTCACCTTCACACCATGATACAAGGTATCTCCGGAGATTACAATATAAAGCACGGGAGTAGCATAACATCTGAATAATAGCATCTACCAATTCAACTAGATACAAAGCTCACGATCACATAAAGATCATATCATGGGAGAGAGAGGTGAACCACATAGCTACCGGTAGAGCCCTCAACCCCGGGGGAGAACTACTCCCTCCTCATCATAGGAGACAGCAACGGCGATGGAGATGGCGGTGAAGTAGATGGAGACGGTGGAGACGGCGATGGAGACCAATGGAGACGGCTCCGGGGGGCACTTCCCCCTCCCAGCAGGGTGCCGGAATAGAGACTTATGTCCCCCAAAATTTGACTTCGACGGCGGCGGCGCTGCGGAACTATTCTGGGAAAAACGCTGATTCCTCTAGGGTTTGGACTTCGGGAGGCTTTAAATAGGCGTAGAGGCGGCGTCAGAGGGCCACCAGGGTGGCCTCACCATAGGTGGGCACGGCCAGGGGCTGGGCCGCGCCCCCTGGTGGTGAGCCTAGTCTCTGGCCCCCCTCTGGCTCTCTTTCGGTCCTTGCCTTTGTCCGGGAAAAATATGAGTTTCGGTCTTCGTTTCGTCCAATTTTGAGAATATTTCCTATGTAGCTTTTCTGAAACACAAAAACAGCAGAAAATAGGGAACTGACACTGTGGCATCTTGTCAATAGGTTAGTTCCGGAAATCGCATAAAAACGCCACGAAGTGTAAACAAAACATGAAGCAAATGGTGTAAAACAAGCATGGAGCATCAAAAATTATAGATATATTTGAGACGTATCATATACGTACCGATGATTTCCCATTCCGTCGTAGTCTAGTGCAAGCTATGTTATGCTAGCGGCAGGGTTAGTTGTGGAGGTCTTGGCGGCTATATTAGTAGTTAACATCAAGATCGCCGCTGACGACTCTGCCTTCCACCTCTTTATCAAGACCAATCTAGATCTACTGACTTTTCATTTTGAGGTGCCACTCTCAGTGGCGGCAGTCCTTTCGCAACTTTCGTCGCAAAGCTCCCCATTGTCACTTTGTCTTGAAGCTGCCCACTGTGGCGTCATCTCTTATCCACCGCGAATGATGCCGTATAGTCAGTCTACTTAGTGCGCTAAAGTTTGACCCGCACTTCAAGGATATATGGGATCTGGTACTCGACTCTGACGGGAAACAAATTATATTTATACTTTTTTCATAATCATGTTTATCGAAGTAAGACATAAGTCCCATATCTTTTATGCAACCATATAATAATGTTTGTAAGTATCAATTATATTGTTCTTTGATATATATTTTGAACGTATATCATTTCAGATGTAGAGAGAATATGGGATCTGGTACCCGACTCTGACGGGAAACAAATTATATTTATACTTTTTTTATAATCATGTTTATCGAAGTAAGACATAAGTCCCATATCTTTTATGCAACCATATAATAATGTTTGTAAGTATCAATTATATTGTTCTTTGATATATATTTTGAACGTATATCATTTCAGATGTAGAGAGAATGTAGCTTGTAGCCGAAGTTATTTATGTGTTATATGATGCCAAAAATGTCGAAGAAGTATTCCTCCCAGAAAGATACAATAACATGCATTCATAGATTAATTCATGACAGTTGGGTAATTGTGTATTTATAATTTTATATATATCAAAAATCTATAATATAACATCTCAGGATTAGAGGCCCTAACAACGACCCAACTCATTTATATATATAAGACAAATAGTCTTTTCGTGCAAGTTACGGACTTTGTTCCTTGATACAAGTCGGTTTGCAAATCGCATAAAGACTCTAAAACTAGGAAAGTTGAGTTTTTTTTTCCTGCTGGACATAAAATTCAAGCGTCTTCTTGGAATCCTGTGAGTCGCATGGTCCCTCTGTGCCATCTTTGTCTCCCCACGTGCTTGGAGCCTTGATCTGGCTAGCTTCTTGGGCATCTTGGCGTAAGTCGTCTCATATTTAACTTGGCCTGGCCCATTTTTTATAAAATCATCGTCGGTCGCTTGGGCCTTTGGAGCTAGCTCATGCGACTCCTCCTGAATTTAGGCCAATAACCTGATGCCTCCATCCTGTTTTAAGTCTCAGGCAGGTTCTCCTTGTCTAAGTCACAAACTATTATGTAGCATGTTAAGAGGCTATCGGGCAGGTTGTGTGTCAAAAGGTATTTTCCCAAAATTAAGGTGGCAGATAATATTTCTAAACCACTTACTACAAAATAAACACACAATTTTCTATGCGAGTAATAACTAGTTAAATGGTGTTGCCAAAACCATTGATAATATGTTTTGTGTTGTGGACGATAGAATCTAGGATCAAACTATCGATATTAAGCATATGAGTGCAATTCAGATGCTTTACGGATCTGTCTATCGCTTACTGCCCGTTTTTGTGATTATGATACGGGCATGAGATTAATGAAAGCCTTATGATTCTAGAATAAAGGAACCATTAAAGAACCACTCCCAATAAGTAAAATGTTATCTATTTCGACATAGGCTGGTTTGCTATAAGTTCAACAATATTTTATTGGCTATTGTAACACCTCATTTTGGCTTATTATTCCTGTGGAGAATGGGGAATGAGGTTAAAACCTTTTTTTTTTGAAGGAAGGCAGCAGCGCTGCTTCAATCAATTAAGGGGGAACCGGGACAAAGGCCGGTGAAAGTTTGTTACAGGGAGGGATTTACATAGTTAGCAATTGCTAACAGGAAAAACTCAAAATGACTGAAAGAACGGGATACAAGAAGAGGCGCAGCTTTGCCACACCAACATCTAAATGTCATCGGCCTACTCTCCCGCTGGCCACGACGTTCCGAGCACCCCAGCAGCACGCCATTGGTTTAGCTCATCCACAATCTTGTCAGCCAGGGAAGCTTCAACACAGGCCACGCTGTTGAAGATACGATTGTTCCTCTCCTTCCAAAGCATCCACCAAGTTAACAGGGCGAGTGAACGCCAACGGGTTTTGATAACCTTGGGGACAATCCGAGAGCAATATTGCCACCAATCATCAAGACAATCCGTGGAAGCATTTGGCGCAAGAGCTTGGGGGAGATTCAGCTGGGCAAGCACCAGAAACCAAACCGTTCTAGCATAAGGGCAGGATGCCGAGATGTGCGAGGCAGTTTCAGGGTGGATGAAGCAAAGTCTGCATATCGGGTTATGAGGCCAACCTCTCTTCTCCAAATTATCAGCCGTGAGACACTTGTTATGCAGCAAGATCCAAGAATGCAGGCGGCATTTAGGAGTAGCCTTCGTCTTCCAAATTTGCGGGAAGGTGGAGGAGTGAATGCGCCCAACAAGCTGCATCTGATAGGCAGAGGAGGCAGAGTATTGCCCATTTGAAGTCCAACGCCAGGAGATGGTATCAGCCTCCTCAGTGAGATTATTTGGAGCATGCCTAGCCAACAGCTCCCAGAGAAGCAAGTATTCAACCAAGACCTGCCTGGAGGGATTTCGTTTAATGGCTGAAATCCATTTTCTGTCTTGCAAAGCCTCCCTCACCGAGCAGTTGTGAAGCTTTGAGTGCTTGAAAAGGGCTAGAAGTCTCAACCGCAAAGGCATTCCCTGGAGCCAATGGCTGCTCCAGAAGGAAGTGTCTCTGCCACTCTTGATAACAATGAAAGTGGAAGCCTGGAAGATTTCAGTTACTTGCTTGTCAACCGGAAGGGGAAGACCTATCCACGGTTTTGAGCTGTCATAGGCTTGCTGCCAGAGCCATCTTACTCTGAGGGAGATGCTTTGCATTTGAAGGTTCGGTATGCCAAGGCCACCAAGGTTTTTTGGTAGGCAGACCGTTGTCCAGTTAACCAGGCATTTCCCACCAGTGACTTTATCAGAGGCCGCCCACAGGAACGCCCTTCTTAGTTTGTCCAACTGCTTGTGAAGCCACTTGGGGTGGAAAATAGCCATCAACTGATAGGCAGGAAGAGCAGAGAGAACCGAAGTGACTAAAGTTAGTCTACCAGCCATTGTGATCCACTTTGCCTTCCAGCATGCTAGCTTCTTCATAAATTTGTCTAGCAGGCGCTGGAAATCCGCTCTCTTTAGCCTTTTATCCGAGAGAGGCAGACCTAGGTACTGACAAGGGAACTGCTCCATTTTACACTCAATTGCGGCAGTCAGCATAGTAACTTCATTCAGCGAGCAAGCAATAGGAATAATACTGCTCTTGTTCAGGTTTGTATGCAGCCCAGTAGCAGTGCCAAACAACCGAAGAATGGCCATTGTGACCTGGAGATCATTTAAATTGGGCCTCAAGAAGATCACCACATCGTCAGCATATATGGATGTTCTGAACCTCAGAATTTGGTTGCCAATTTGGGGGAGGAGAAGATCGTTCTGCGCCTTGTCAATCAGCCTACCAAGGCAATCCATTACCAAGACAAAGAGGAGGGGGGAAACAGGATCGCCTTGCCTCAGACCCCTCATGTGGTAGATGTGATCAGTCAAATCACCATTCACCATAATTTTTGTGGAGCTGCTGTGTAGTAAGGAGACAATCCAGCTGATCCATTTGTTGTCAAACCCCCTGTGAGCCAACAGCTTGAGCAAGAATTCCCAAGAGACCGAGTCAAAGGCCTTTGAGATATCTAACTTCATCATCAAGGAAGGAATTTTCTTTTTCCTAAGAGAGTGCACCACCCCTTGGACATACACAAAGTTATCATGGATTGACCTTCCCCTAATGAAAGCATTCTGGCATGGAGCCACCAAGTCAGACATTTGGGGCTGAAGCCTTTTAGCAAGAATCTTGGTAAACAGTTTCCCAAAACTATGGACCAAGCTGATAGGCCTAAAGTCGCCCGGGCTGGCCGCCTCAGAGGACTTTGGTAGCAGCACCATAAGGGCATTGTTCAGGAGATGCAGACCTTGAGTGCCTGCATTTTCAAGCAGTTTAATTGCCTTCATAACATCATCCTTGATGATGTCCCATGTCACCCTATAGAAAAGTCCAGTAAAACCATCCGGCCCGGGAGCTTTTTCAGGGTGCATCTCCATCACAGCAGCTTTTACTTCATCTTCTAGAATTGGGCTTGACAGAGATTGAAGGTTGATCTCCGGGAATTGCAGGGCATCAAGGTTAATAGAGTCAATGTTTTGCTGATAAGTGCCAATCAGATTATTAAAGTGCTGCCAGATAGCCTGCTTCTTCATTTCGTGATCCACAGTTGTCACATCACCAACTGTGATGGAAGGTATGAAGCTTTTCCTTCTTCTCGCCGAGGCTTTTATGTGGAAGAATTTTGAGTTACAGTCGCCCTCTTTTAACCAGAGGAATCTTGATCTCTGCCTCCACATACTTCTTTCTAGGGCCGCAAGCCCCAGAATCTTCACTTTCATAGCCTTTCGAAAAATGTGCTCATCAAGGGTGAGCTGTCTGCTATCCATTGCAATGTCCAGCCTGAAGATGATCTCATTTATAATCGCATATCGCAGCTTGTGATCACTTATCAATTTTGAGTTCCATTTCTGAAGCTTAGCCGCAGTGAAATACAGTTTTTTGTGAAGGCAGATGAAGGGGTTCACATCTGCAGGAGCGGCAATCCAAGCCCTCTGAACCTGCTCCAAGAAGTCCGGCCTACGAGCCCAGAATGTTTCAAACCGAAAACGCCTGTTTGGCTTAAAGTCCGCATCAAGAGTCAGAACTAGAGGAGAGTGGTCAGAGGCTGAGGAGGAAACAGCCTGTAGCAGGGCTCTAGGGAAGAGATCATGCCATGAGTTGTTGTAGAGCACTCTGTCCAGCCGACAAAGTGTAGACCTGACTTGCTCGTTGCTCCAGGTGAATCTTCTGCCATGCAGGTACAAGTCTTTGAGTTCTAACTCATTCATGAACTTTCTGAATGCAAGCATTAGGCCTCTATTGTAGTTACTGTTATTCTTATCAGAGGCTTCAGAAATCAGGTTGAAGTCCCCAAGCAAAGCAAGAGGCAGCGTGAGATGTTCCACTGCATCTTTCAAATCAGCAAGGAAGGCGAGCTTGTCAGCAGTGCCTTGCGGCCCATAGACATTTCCCAAGTACCAAGATTCACCTGTGATTTTACTTTGGCATGAGGCTAAGATAAAGTATTGATTTGAAGCAATGAGGTCGAGATGAACGATGTCCTCATTCCAGGCAATAAGCAGACCCCCACTAGCACCAACAGAAGACACAGCAAGAAAATCCCTGAAGCTAGGACCACAAGCATCAACGATCAACTGAGAACTAACATTCTGAACCTTGGACTCCTGGATACAAATGATCGAGATAAGATGGTCTCGAGCAAACTTACACACTACAGACTGCCTGGCTGAAGAATTCAGCCCTCTCACATTCCACACTAGAACTTTGCACTGATCCATAACTAACTGACGACACTAACACAGTCAAGCAGCAAAGCAGACCTACACATCCAGAGGCTTCACCTGATTGCCACCGCTGGCCAAGGTCGCACCCTCAGCCAGAGCCGTAAGCGCGTCGATCTGAGCGGGCGACAGGGGGTTGTTGAAGCTTGCCTCGAAGCGCTGCCGCATCTGGGCCGCCTCCTCCTCGGCGTCTGCAGGCAGCCCCAGCTTCTTGCAAATGAGCCTCTGCGCTTCCAAAAGCACAGAGCTAGAAGCAGTCTTCTTCTTGCTGGCAAGGCGCGAACTATGACGGGAGGGCGGTGGAGGCGGCTGGCGGCGACGGCGGTTGCGCGCCGGCGCACCCAGCGGCAAGAGTGGCGGCGCCCTTATCAGGCCGGGAGTGACCGGCTCGCCCACTTGAGAGAGGAACACCTGGAGCTGATCCGCCGGGCTGCGGCCCGGACTAATGGGCCTATCCAGAAGAGGCCCATCAGTCCTGGAAGGCTGCACCATCTCTAGCTGGCCACCAAGCAATGGGGCCTGGCCCACAGAGCAGTCAGCATTCTGACTCGCTCCATGCACCACATGGCCGAGCAGCACTGCAGCCTCCTTTGCAGCGGTGGACATCATCTGCTCGCCCGTGGTCTCTTCCAGAAGGGTAAAACTCTGCACATCAGAGGGAGCATTGGGCGGAACGTCAAGCATGGGAGGGGAAAGGGCAGCCTGCGAGCCCACGTGATCCTCAGGGACCGCAAGAACGGCATGCTCATCAGGCTGCATGGCAAGAGCATCCGACGCCCCAGATGCAGCCAGCTCAGCCAAGCGAGCCATCGACGGCGCGGAGCGAGTCCTGCGCATGCAGGGTCTAGGGTTTGCTCCCACGCCCGCGGTCTGCGCCGCCACCACAGGCGTCTCGAACGCGACCGGCACCGCCACAGGCTGGAAAGCCAGTGCAAGCTGACGGTGGCGGCGGCGGGAAGGGCGAACGCCGAGGCGGTTGAAGACGGTGCCCTGGCCGATGCAAGCCTGCACCGCAGCGGGATGGGCGGCCACCGTGCCATCGACCCAAGAGCCACCCCACTCGTAGCGACGAGCAGGCGGATGACCATCACCCCCATCCCCGCCATCAGGAGGGAGCATGCCAGGCGGAAGCGGAACATGGACGAGGGAGTCGATGTGGATCGTGGCGTAGAAGCGCGTCATGGGAGGCGGGACGAAGAGGGGGTTGGCCGTCGGGTTGTCATCGATGATGTCCTCGAAGCCTGGTGGGAGTGCGAGCCCATCCAGCGGCCCAACCGCCCCATGGCCGATCACGGGGAGGTCGACCACAACCACCTTGTGGATGGTGTCGGGGTCGTGCACCCAGGCGTAGACGATGAAGTAGGAGAGGTCGGTCTTGTCGGTGGAAGAAACAGCAACAGTGTGAAAGAGGCAGGAAGGCAGCACCTTGCGTGCTGTCTCCACCGTGAAAGCTTGAGACGAGATTCCTTCAACGAAGATACGAACACGGTACCTTGGGGTTACCTGCTCCGTCATGAAGCGGCGTGACCACGGCCTGATCTGCAGCGGTGTGCCATTGTCCAGGACAACAGCACGATCGACCAGCAAGTCCCTCCACCGCCTCTCACTGCAGCGGACGATGATCTGTTAGTTTTAATAGATAAAAGTGAAGGGTCAAACATACATTAAGATAAAACAAAGGGCCCTCTTGACCAACGATTCCAATACGTGATATTTTTTACGTACCTAACTAATCGTCCTGATCGGGGGCACCTCAGCCAACAGATGATTTCGGTCTCCCGTTGCCAGCAAATATATAAAGGGGTTTTGGGTCCGGACACGATGATCGAACAATTGACGTCTGTTTAATCCAGCCCCCTAATCTCCTAACCCTAGACCGATACGGAGGGTGTGCTGAGGCAGTGGGAAGACCATCTCCACAGTTGGCGACCATCGTTCCGGCGATGCCAACATTCCGTCTCCAGCGCCCCACCTCCCATTACCATGGGATACACCATGCCTGCATCGAGCAGGCACGGGAACACTCCATCTATTTGTAAGACCATCTCCTAATTCTTTGTCTACAAGTTCATTAGGTGCTCTAATGCATGATCAGTCCTATGTTATTGTTCCCTAATGATGAATATAGTCTAACATCTACTACTTTTTTCTTAGCCGGCTTCTCCAAGCAGCTTCACGGTTTTCGGCAAGACGACCAAGCGTCTGTCAGTTAACGAAGAATGACAGTACGTAGCAGCTGAATCATCAGACGATCGATACACTGAAGGTGTAGTGTACCGTTGTATGAATACCATTTGACCTCGTTTACCGGGATTTCTACCTCTTGTCACTCGAATCTGAATGTATGAGCGCAGTAACATGTCCTTGTTCAAACAGGTCAGCACATAACAAGTTCAGTAAACATCATACGTACCAACAATCTGCTGCGATAAGAAATACTCCCAACAGTGTTTGCGCCTATACATTGAATTTCAACTCATTTCGATTTTTTTTTGAATTTCAACTATCAAGATCATCACAAGATCAATACGGAAGCTCAGCAACGCTAATGATGAAAAGTTACACAACATCAAAATGGAGCGTAACCATATTACAGACTTGACCAATGCATGTACTAGTAAGTAGTAGTACAACTAATTCGAAACAGATCCTTATCAGATGTTTCTTGTCGACGTCTAGATCTGTCCATGCATCAGTTCCACCAGGACCTGCGTAATCCATGTTAGACTCTTCCCAGCTAGTACCATCTTACATGTCGACAGTACGACTAGCATAATGAAATATCTTGTGGTATATTCCTTGCAATTAAGGATGGTGCCATTATGTGCAAATCTAACTACGCCGTAGCACATAGATACAGCAACCTGTCTACGCCTAGCATATAATGTGTGTCTATCTAGAATCGAAGCGACGGGAGTACAATAGCGACGCGAGCCGACCCGACACAGCTCATGCACCTTCTCAGTGAGGCTGGATATGATAGGCCTATGCTTCCTCGCCGTAGAAATCTGCATCCCAATTGGCCTTCTCTTAGACTGAATATCTCGAGAAATCTGCATCCAGATTGGCCAGGCAGTTGTTGGGCACTCCACGACCCAGTCTGCCGCCGTGCAGCTAATTGAGACAATTAGGGCGTGTTCGGTAGCTCACCAGCTTCCAACTTCTCAAATTCGAGGTGAGAAGCTGTCCCGAACGCCCCAGCTCCGAGAAGCTAAATCCGAAGATCTGACCCAAAATCATGTACAAAAGGCGGAGCTAGCAATTTGGTCCGCTGCAGTTTCTAAGAAGCTGGCGTTGAAGTTATTTACGGAGCTATGCCACCGCCAAGTGAGACGAAGCGTTTTCCATCGCGTGATTTCTCAACCTGCTGTCCCGATTCGGTGCCTATCCTCTACACAGGCCAACCAAACCATGCAAAAGCCCATTACCAGCCCATCATACTTGGTATCCTTGCCCAGCTGAAATGAGAAGCCATGCCGAACGTTCCAGCTCCGCACGGGACGCCGGAATCGGGCAGAAGAAGCTGGATTTGGGGATTTTGGGAAGTTAGGCGTTTACCGAACACGCCCTTAGTATCTGCAACGTAGAAAAATCGTCAACTTTAAGTCCTGGGTATGGTACACGTACTGATCGGCGAAAGCTGCGTGCTGACGGGACGCACCCAGCAGTACTACTGTATTTAGAACGGAGCACATCTGATCAGCTGCCCGACTACCACCACAAGCAGCAAGGCGAAAGGATAATCCCCAACACATTCCGGGAGTAGTAGTGAGCCGCAATGACGAACGGCTACCTGTTCCGGGAGTACATCGGCGCGCAGTTCACGGGCGTCCGCTTCTCCGACGTGCCCGTAAACGCCGGCCTGAGCTTCAACTTCATCCTCGCCTTCGCCATAGACTACACGGCGCAGGCCACGTCGCCGGTGCCGACCAACGGCGTGTTCAGCGCGTTCTGGGACACGGCCAACCTCTCCCGCGCCGACGTGGCCGCCGCCAAGGCGGCGCACCCGAACGTGAGCGTCATGATGGCCATCGGCGGCGCCAGCGTGCAGGACATCGTGAAGGCCGTCTTCACGCCGACGTCCGTGGACACGTGGGTGGCCAACGCCGTGGCCTCCATCTCGGCCCTCATCAGCGAGTACGGCCTCGACGGCGTGGACGTCGACTACGAGCACTTCGGCGTCGGCGCCGACGTGTTCGTGGAGTGCATCGGCCGGCTGCTCACCCAGCTCAAGGCCAAGTTCCCCAAGATGACCACCTCCATCGCGCCCTTCGAGGACCCTACCATTCAGGAGTACTACAAGGCGCTGTGGGCCAAGTACTCGGGCGTCATCGACTACATCAACTTCCAGTTCTACGGCTACGGCGACAACACCATCGTCGACTACTACGTGCAGTTCTACAACGACCAGCTGGCCAACTACCCGGGCGGGAAGATCCTGGCCAGTTTAGAGACGGGCAAGACCCCGGAGGAGAATAAGCTGCTCACGCCGGAGCAGGGCATCAGCGGGGCGCAGGAACTGCTGCGCCAGAACAAGCTGCCGGGGTTCTTCATCTTCTCCGCGGACAGCTCCAAGCAAAGCGCCTACGGGTTTCAATACGAGACCAGGGCGCAGGAGATCGTCGCCAACCATTGATCTACAAACGGGCGGTACATTGTTGTTGGGCTCGCCAATGGCCTTAGATTAAGTGCAGTGTGCACATGTAAGAGCAACAAACTTGTCTGGAAATTACAGCATGCATGAACCACGGTGTTTCTCAAATAAACTTTACTTGCATGTTACAAACACTCACATTGGATTTAGCGAGGCTGTCGACGGTGGCAGCGCTGCTGACTACATCACCATCATGTTTGGAGTATACAGCATGTGCTCGGTTGCGTGTGTTGCTCCATGTATCCTGAGCCTGCATCATCCGTAATTGGCGTATTTCGATCGGGGTTAGTTTGCCGCTCAAACCGGTCGGGCAGCGGTACGAGCAAAAGTAGGTCTGGAATAGGGATAGAAACATCACAGGTGCACAAGTACAAAATATATCACGTTGACATGCATGCAATTCCACACAAATCACATTCACATCTAGCCTTTCAGAGCCAGAGAAACAGGGCAGACCCCCGAGGGGATGGTGCAGCTTGTGGTGGTGGCTCGTTTGCGCACCGCCACACCGGCCTGGCCGCGGCGGCGGCCGGTGGTGAGGAAGCAAAGGGGATTATATCCAAAAAAAAAAAGGGATTGGGGAAGTGAAATTCCAGGCAGCCAGGTTTTCTTGGAGCAACTCTACCAAATTCCATCTGGAAAAACCTATATGAACGTTTTGTGGGCCGAAAATGCATCGCGCGCAAATAGGCACTGCACATCGAAAATACATGGAATATGTTGTTATACCGGCTTGATATGTGAAATCTCTTCAGCGTTGCGCATATTCGGTTCGCAAATGCAAACCATAAAGACATAAATTTTGCAATCTATCAATGCATCAACATAATATTGGTCGCCATATAACCATAATATAAACTAAAATTTGATAGTTTCAAATATCACAGAATACAATGGTAATCCAAATTACAAAAATAGTTCAAAATAAAATAATCAAACAAAGCATGTTGAATGAGATCAACCTTTAGCTGCTTGTGAGTGTCGGTGTTCTCAATATTTTGGCATGTCTCAAGGAATGCTTGGATTTTATCCGGGTTTTCTATTGGCTTCACACGTATATCAACATTTTTAAAGAAGAACTCCAAGTTCAAGTCTTTCTTATGCTCAATGATCATATTATGAAGAATCGCACAAGTGGTCATGATGTCATTGAGGGTTGCTTTGTCCCAAAATCAACTAGAACCTTGAACTATTGCAAATCTAGCTTGCAAAACACCTAAAGCTCTCTCGATGTCTTTCTGGGCTGCCTCTTATGTCTTTGCAAATTCAGCTTCGGCTCGGTTCTTCAGGACTCTGATGGTCTTCACAAATGTTGCCCACTCCGGGTATATGCCATCTGCAAGGTAGTATCCCATGTTGTACTCATGGCCATTGACGGTGTAGTTGCACGTCAGAGCATCATCACTAGCAAGCTAGGCAAACAATTGAGACCTTTGCAACATATTGATGTCGTTGAGAGAACTCGTCAACATATTGATTGTGCTGCAGCTCATGGTTAGATTGGAATTGCAGCTTTACTTTAGCGTTGATGATTGAAAGAGCTGCTGATTCAGGGCCACTAGCTAGCTTATCCATCATGATTTGGAAGAGAAAAACCACCCTATACATTGGGAAATTTGAGAAATGGGAGAAACATAAACATGAAAAATAACTCGACTTCTTAATCTACGTCACTGGATTGCATTGGCCGTATAACTGGTAGTATCTTTTTGCAAGTTTGATAGGCCAGGCCAGGGCCCAGTATGGTCCCCAAGAGGATCCGCCTATGGTGTGGTCTATTTTTCTGCTGAGTGTAGTTCATACTTGCTATTGGTAATTTATACTAATTTCTTATACTTCTTCGCACCTTACTTTTAACCTGTTGATGCCTAACAATATAATGTCTATTACAAAAGTTTCATTGTTAACCACATGATAACATTGATAAATATTAGTGGTTATGTTATTGTTATACGCTTGTAATATATATTGTTAAAAAATCATTTGCATTGTTCTAAATTTAAAGCGTGGTTCAAGACCTTACTTCCTTCATACGTTATTTCTTTACAACTCTACAAGCTATATTAATATACATATTAGTGTTGAGATTTCAAAAGCATATGTCTATTGAATATCTTAATAGTGGTTTCGAGTATATGACTAGTTGAACAAGAGATATCAATGTAAAGATTGCATCATTAGCATGATTATATACCCTTTTCTGGACAAACATTGTCGGAGATAATTGGAGTTGGACCGTATCCCTACGGTATATATGGACATGCGCCCCATTTTCATCTCACGATGACCATGACAATCACGACGTAAAGGCCCACATCCAAAAGCTACAACCGACCTAACTTGTTGTGCTATACCAAGAGACGGAAGGCACGCTCCGCCTCCCTCACCGATTCGTGGTGGGTGTGCACCTCCTGCACCCTAGCGCATGGTGTTCGGCTGCAACACTGGCTTTATGTCGATGCTGCTGGCACTTAGCCTTGAGCCTCCTAGAAGATACATGTTGGGAGGCGCAGGGTACCGTTATGGTACAATGCCCACACCTTGTCGACTGTCAAGTTCCTCAGACCGAAGTCGGCCGCGACTGAAAATGGCGGTTCTGCACCATGATCATCGTGGAGGTTCTCGGCCACCTAGTGGTTTTCATCTAGGTTTCTGCAGGTGATGGAGCGCGGCGCCAGGGCAATTTAACGCCGGGATAGGCAGGTGAGGAGGCCAGTGTGCTAATGCCACCACGTGGAATTCACGTACATGGTTGCATGGGGAAGCCGCAACGACGATGAGATGCATCACCAGCCGCCATCTAGGGAAGCACTGTCGTCTTAGTTAGAACAAGTACAATAAGGTCCAGTCAGCAGGCTATAAGGATTAAACTAGTATTTCTATGATGAGGTGGAGGTGCGAGAAAAGGAGAGAGAAGAGAAGTGAGCTCTCATGCAAGAGCTAGCTCTTGCACGTGCTCCTAGGCATATTGTGAGAGTGTCAAGTGGGCCATATAGTCATAAAGTAGTTTACTTTTGTTGCTAACTATTGTACTTGTTGGCTATAAGGATGGCTATAGATGACATTTTTTTTCCGATAAAGAGCGCTTTATTACTTAAAAGTTTTAAGCTTACACCCGGCCTCTGCATAACTAAGATGCACACAGCCCAAAGAATGAACATGTCTTAAAAGAAAGAAGGCAAGATTACATATCATAATGAGCAATTGTAAAATTGCCTAACTAGAAGCACTAATCCGTAAGCTATGCGGCTATCCATATTGGGAAAAAGTATCCCGCGCCGTTGCTTCCAGTCGTGCACAGACCTCCATATAGAGGTCTCGATCATATGGACGCTGCAGAGCAGACCACAAATGGAGTGTACCAGTACCAGTAGCTCCATATAGAGGAGGATCGATGTCCTTGGATTGTGCGTGCAAGACCATGGAAGGGAGGACCCGAGTGGCGCATAACAAGTTGTGTGCCAACTCACATGTGTCGCGGAAAGAGAGTGGATGGCAAAGCAGTAAAGCACGATCACCGACAACTCACCTCCGAGTTCATCGCATATAGACTTTCCAACCAAATCTCGTCACTTCCAACAATGAGCATCAAAACAGTCATGGAGCTTGTGAAAGCTCTCTTTCACTATGATGTGAAATACGGCAAGGCATGGAAAGCGAAGCAAGCTGCATTCAGGATGTTGTATGGTGATTGGGAAGAAGCATACAACCGAATTCCTCGGTTGTTGTTAGCAATGGCCGATGCAAATCCGGGCATGGTTCATGTGGTAGAGCCTTATGGACAGGAAACAAGGATTTACAATGGAAGAACTGTCCGAGTATTTGGCCGTGCATTTTGGGCTTTCCAGCAATGCGTGAAAGCTTTCGAGCATTGTAGACCGGTAATCTCCGTTGATGGCACATTTCTGACCGGGCAATATAGGGGGACTCTCTTGGTTGCAATAGCAAATGATGCCAACAACCGTTTGGTTCCTTTGGCATTTGCTTTCGTTGAGGCGAAGAACAACAATAACTGGCAGTGGTTTTTTCACCTTTTGAGGACCAAGGTATTACCGCCACAAAGGGAAATTTGTGTCATCTCAGATCGACATCAAGGAATTCTCGCAGCGGTAAATATTGAAATTCCAGGGCATGCTCCTTTGCACCATAGATGGTGCATGAGGCATTTCTGTTCAAACTTCTATAGGGCATGTGGTAGCAAGGAGTTGACTGATGATCTTCAAGATTGTTGTCTCGCTTTCACTGACCGGCGTTTCGCAAACTTGTACATCAAATTGACCTCAAACAGAAAGCTCGATGCTAAGGGTCAAGTATTTCTCACTAGGCACATCCAAGATAGAACAAAGTGGGCAAGAGCCTACGATGAAAATAGTCGGAGGTACGGTCAAATGACAAGCAATATGGCAGAGTGCTTCAACAAGGTGCTCAAGGGTGTCCGTGCATTGCCCGTGACGGCAATTGTGCGATACACATTCGACAAGTTGAATGAGTATTTTTTGAAGTACTCAGATGAAACGGAAAGGCAGATTGCGGGAGACAATACGCAAAACCACAAATACGAGTACCCACCCAAAGTTGACGAGTGGAGGACATTTCAGTCTCGTAAGGCAGATTCTGAAGTTGCCACCGTTTATGATAACGAAGAGCTCATTTATCAAGTGAACGAGCCCGGAGGAACCACGGCCGACGGTGTCCAACACGGAGGCCGAGCTTTCAAGGTCTCGCTAAGGACTTGCGAGTGCACATGTGCGAGGCCATCTTTGGTCCATCTTGCTTGCTCGCATTTGCTAACGGCGGCTCGGGTGCGTCATTTGGACTACAATCACCCTCTCACCGTGAGAGAGTCAGAGTTCTCCATCACGACGACCAAGAAAATATGGGCTCCTAGATTTAACCCATACCTAGACCAATCACAGTGGCCCGAGTATCATGGAATCCAACTCTGGCCCCATCCGTCATGGAAGGTTGTTAAACGTGGAAGACGCCAGACAAAGCGTTTTAGGGGTGATATGGATGAATGGGGTCGTGGTGGTGCGAGAGAATCAGGAAATGACCAATTTCAAGAGCCATGTGATAGAGCTCGTTGTGGCAAGTGTAATGGTCATGGACACAATGCTAAGACATGTACCCAAAGGAAAAGAACCAAGAGAAATGACCCGAACGCAAGCCAACCCATTAGTAGTCAACAAGGTGGTTCAAGCCACCAAGATGTTCCAAGCCAACAAAGGAGCACCCAACAAAGTGGTCCAAGCCACCGAGATGTTCCAAGCCCAAGCCAACAAAGTACCCAACAAGGTGGTCCAAGCCAACAACGGAGTACCCCTGGCGATGCACAACCTTCTGCGTCGCCACCGTGAATGGCGATGCAAAAAGAGGTTATTTTTTTGAAATAGTTTCGCCGATGGTTTATTATTTGAAATCGTTTCAAGTTTGGGTTAATTTTGTCTAAATTGCCTGGTTGGTACGTGGAGGCATTTTCCCGGCTGCGCAGCGGAACGAATGCGGAATGCCCGTGGAAAACGCTCGCCCGCCATTATGCCGGTGGGTGTACCAGCTCGCGCCGCGGCAATCAAGGTACGGGCGGCCGGCGGTCCATCGGCGGAAACAGCGCAGCAATCGCCATGCGTTCCGGGTCGTTACCGGAACCGCCCCCAAAGGCAAAGCCGGCACCACGCGATGGCGATAGGCGCGTTGCCGCTAGCCGGCAATGGGGTCTGACCGGTGAGGCGGTGACCGCGACGACTCGGCCGGCGCGCGCGCGGCACCGGCATCAGTCGTCGTCGTCGTCGTCGCGAGCGTGGAAGTGTGGAACCGCGGAGGACGGGAGGGTGATCGGAGAGCGACGTATGCGCGGCGCTGTCGGGTGGACTTGCGGCCCGAGTGTCGGTCGGTCCGTCCTTTGCCTTGCCGTGCCCTGCCTCCCGTCCAGGGCCACCACCTTCCCTGCTCCCCATTACTTTAATCCGCTTCGTTTCTCACGAGACGGGTGCGGCACCCACCGGGCCGGACCACCACCAGCGATCCAGTACAGCAGTACAGCGCAGTGGAATAATCATGGCAGAGAACTGGTCAAGCAAGGGGAGGAAGGTGATGCTGATGCGCACAAAAAAAAAAAGGGAGTACGTGCACACGGGACCTGCGGGCCCGCCGTGCCAGAGCGGCTGTGAAGTGCGGTGGAGGAGTGGCGCGGCCGTGCGGCCGCAGGAGCTGTCTGAAATCCTTCGATTATAAAACCCCAAAAGGAAAAATCTGCATCAAGATCCTGCCGCTCCAAAGGAAAACTGGCTTTATATAAACTAGGATTAACATCCGCCGTAGCGCGTACTTTCGGGCCAAGGTCTCGAGGCCAATTTCCATCCCATACTCCTCTTTCGCTTCCGGCGGTACTAGTACCCTCCGCCGCAGTCCGTGCGTGCACGGGGTGCCTGTCTCCGGCCAACTGCTGCACCTGCACGCCTCAACGGAGGGCAACATCTTTTTATGTCCAAACTAACCAATAAATCATTGGTTTGTATGCATTTATGTTGTACATATTATATGTATATATATCTCTAACCAATACGAATTTTATGCCAAAAAATTTCTTGTTTGTGTTGGAAACAATTTGTAATTTTGGGAAAATGATTACCCCTTGTCCATAAATATCATATACATGCTGATATATATTTTTTGTACCAGATATTACATCAGTAGGTTGAAGTAATCGTCGAGCTAGCCAACAGTTTTATGACAAGCATATTATTCTATTATCATAATGTTTGGTTTATGGATCATTAATTAACAATGAAATTATATATGCCAGGCCTTTCCTACTTGAATTTCTCTTAGCACGCTATTCTAGGTGAAGCAAACTTCTTATCCTTTTTTCCATCGTTAAATGATTGTGCACATATGAAACTGTCTGCCATTTCAATCTCGACATGTTTCTTTTGCCTTTAGCAATCAATAAGGCATTTGGAGGATATTGTATGTGCACACTTAAGGTGAAAGTCTTAGGAAATAATTTTCAAAATGTTTCATAAGTACCTATTTTACATCTCTTCTTCTCTGGTCAGCGTTTGATTTTTTGCATACTCATTTTTTGTGCAGAATATAAGTTTACACTATGTAACCTAGTACGTATGTCCCTAACCTGGTAATTCTAGGTGTCTATGTCTCTAACCTGGTAATTCTAGGTGTCTAGCACTTGAGTTGTCAATGACATATTGCAGACACGGACACACATAATATATATTGATCAATACTTACGTACGGTACATGGATTCTCCCTTTTTTCTGCTTGGAAACGGTCCAGGAACATCACGTCTGATTACTTTTTTTAAAAAAATTACTTGGATATTGGGACTTGGCTCTGTCAAACCTGTTATACTTAAACTATGTTGTTATATGTCAACCCCATATCACATTAAATCGCAATCCTTAATTTTTTTATATCTAACCGTCTTATTATTTTGAATGATGTGGACTAACGTAATGCCTTAAAAAATGCTCTTATACTGTTTTTAGTATATAACTAGCAAGATGGCCCTCGCAAGTGCGAGGAATCTCCTTTATCATGTTGAATATGTCCATGAAATAAGTTTAGGGTTCCAATTATTCTAGAAACATGGAAATATAAATTTAGCATTCTATATTTTACCGTAAATATAATGTGTAAAACATGAAGTCCATTTTGCATCATTTTAATATGTGGTGTGCTACAAAATTTGAAATATATCATGCCAAATATTATAAAATATTGTTTATTTTGAAAAACATGTAATGTAATTTTATAGCATTTTAGTCTCTTCTTGTTAACCATGCACTTCAGTCTAGGCATTCTACTCTCTCATGACACAGAATTTAATGTCATGTAACAAAGACTACACCTATTTGGATGGCTGGTAGTTTTATCTGAGTTATTGAACTTCAAAAAGAAGTGGATGGCACTTCAAAATTTTAGTCAATTATCAATTTGAAGCATGTCCTCTCACCAATAATTATTATAATCCCATTGCATCACCAGATTTTTCCAACCGGTTATTAACATTCCTCGGTATCATCGTCATATTACCCAATACTTTAGATCATCTTTTATTTACATTACAAAGACATAGTAATAAAAGTTAACTGTGTATGACTGCTAGGAAACATAAACTCAAATATTTAAGTATTAAAAGCAAGACATGCAAAAAAGTGTTTTTGATGACATTTATGGAAACAACATATGAACTCATGAGCAAAGATAATTATCCAAATTATAGTCCTAGAAAAAGTTATCCTTTCAAATTTAGTGTGATAAAAATTATTAGAGGTTTATTCTCATTACATCCCCACATATTGGTATCGGTACTTCTACATAAATACAATTGTTTTCCATAATGGCGGGTCAATGAACCTTCACCTATATATACATCCTATGCTTGATCTCTCTTTTTGGTTGACACCAACTGTACTAATAGGTTACTACTCTTCTATGGAGTATTAATTTAATTGGGAACTCCAACATTGTTCAGGTAATGTTTTTGAATTTAACTCTTATGGTACTTTTTTTTTGAGGGAAACTCTTATGGTACTGTGAGCAATCTATTGCCTATATTATTATGCCAATGTTGAAATTCTGGTTGGACCAAAATAGTTAAGTATCCCTACCTTATTGTGTACTTATTTTCCATGGACTTGACATATGACCAAATAGTGCCGAATAAAAATACTTAGGAAAATACATTGGATATTATTAAAAGATCCTATAGCTCAGGACACATATAGCATAGCACGCTATATCATATATTTCCAAAATGTATCAATAATTTTTGGGGTGTTAGTATGAGCTCTCCAGTGTCGTCACAAAGGTAAACATTGCACATGCTTAACTTGAGTCATTAGTGAACTTAGTACTAAAACCATTTCATGTGTTCCCAATGCCAACCCTAAAATTATATTAGTATAATTACCCATAAAAATGTATATTAGAAAATAAAAATAGATATCGAATATGGCCTAGTACCACTTAGATAGTAGTGGGGGTGCGCTGTCGACACTCAAGATGCTAACCGACACCATAGTTAGAAAATTATCCTTAGATCGTGCTGTGTAGCTTGACGTTGGTACTATATAAATATACTTACCGAACGATACTAAGATTGTAAAGATATACACAATCAATTCTTTTTAACCATTTAAAATGTGTTTTTTAGTGAAGGGGCATATGCATCATGGAAGCCAAAATGAATTTCCAGTTGGCTTTTTGTTATTTTTTGTTCTGGGCATTTTGAAGATTGATTGGTCATTTGATTCCATGCCTCCATTGAAGCTTGTGTTTGACGTCACACAGAATATTAAACTATTGGCTCCATCAAAAGTTCTTGTTTGCCATGCTCTACTTAACGGAGTTTGTGATTCTAAATTGATGCATTTTAGAATATCATAAAATTGAAAAAAAAACTTACACATCTATCTTCACGCTGCTATATGCACACAAATCTGTTTCACAAAAAATCGACTTACCGTGTGGCCTGTGCAAACAACATAAAATTTGGCGCTAAATATACATGAATATCTTCAACACTTGATGATATTCATGTATGTATAAATCTTTTTTATTTAGCAACAATGCAGTTTTGCTGCCACCACATCCTTGACTTAGTAGGCAGACGCAACATGTGCAAACTAAAAATATATATGTTGATCAAAGGTTAATTTTAGGCAAATCAGTTTTAAAGTTAGTTTCATGTACATACATGCACAGATTGGTTATTCTGATTTTTTTAAGGAAATCAACTTTAAAGTTGTACGTGCAAACATGCAAATCAATTTTAGAGGTAGTTTTATGTACGTCACCTGCATAAGATTGGTTAACCTAATAATTTTATGTACATCACGTATGTGTAAACATAATTTTTTTTGGCTACTATAGCCATACATGTACGCTTGAAAGCCCTGGCCGGTCTTCTTTTGTTTCTTTTTTCCTTTGGACCGTGTCCGTGTTAAACGTGACACATTAACTATATCTAAAATATGTGTTTGTATATGTTACGTAAAATCTTTCGATCTTGATCATTAAAATAATAGATTTAACTGCTAATATAATTCTAATAATATGGATTAATATGGTGTCTCTATTTTAAACCTCCGTATTGTGCTTTTAGTATATAGTAGATAGATATAGATGTGGTTGTAGACTTTAAACTATGAATGAATAGTGGTGCCACGTTTTCGTTGCCGGGTGAGTGTTTTGATGGTGAGCACTCAGAGTGTGTTTTCTGGCTTTGCTTAGCTAGCTTCCTTTTTTTTTTTACTTTAGTTGTAATAGGCTTGTTATTTCCATTATTGCAATTGAAAGAGGTGGAAGCCTAGTTAAAATAAATTGCTTTTTTCTGGACGACCATACCTTAGAAGTTGAGCTATATGCTTAAGAGCATGCCCAAACGCGTTGCCTAAACAACGCGATAGCAGGCTTTAGGGCTCGCCAAATCGAAACATCCGCACAACGGCGTCCCCTAAATGTATTTTTTGATCCGGCGTGGCCCAATAAACGGTTTGATGCCCTCAGACCATCCCCGCTATACTGGGGTCGTTGTGGGGACGCCGGACATGAGTCATCGCACGTGCCACGTACGCGCCTACCTAATGGCCCGCGCCTGTCAGCGACACAACGCCATAAATGGCGGCCGGTCAGCGTAAATAATGATCGCACCAGCTCTCCAGGAGGCTGCAGGTGACGCGTCTCGTCATTGTTGCATCTCTCGGCATATAACCCCACCCCCCCCACCCCCGCGCCGCTACCGCTGCACTTCCACCTCGGCGCACTGCAAAAACCCTAGCTCCTACCTCATCGCTGAGCTCGGCAAACCCTAGTTCCCAAATCGCCATCGACCACAGACATCATGGCATACCGCCGCCGAGGAGCCGCGCCCGCTAATGGATTCGCACCGCACAACCTGATCGTCAACGAGGCGTGCACCCTGCAACACGCCCGCTATCCGTCGCCGCCGGATATGCGGCTGCCTAGCGGGTGGCGGCTTAGCGCGGGTGGCAGCGGTATCCCACCGGTGCCCGTGTCCCTCGGTACACGATGGTGGGAGGAGATCCACGCCCACCGCGCCACTCTCATGGCAGAGGAGCGCGCCTCCCCCGCAATGGGATCCGCTCAACAAGGATGCCTGACGGGCGTTGGTGGTGCGGTGTTGATGTAGGAATATTATATATATAACCGCCCAGTTGGTAAACCCCAAGAGAAGGTTATGATGAGCACAGCTGCAAGTCTTTCCTCAGTTGTGAAACCAGGGTTTATCGAACCAGTAGGAGAAAGAACCAAACTTTAGAAGGTCGATGCCCGCTAGCTTTGCAACAACCCCGGACAATAGCGCCAGGAACTTGTCCAAGGTGTAGCTTTACACCAGCAGCAACGTGGAACCTGCACACAACACAACCAAGCACTTTGTCCCAACTCACAGTGAGGTTGTCAATCTCACTGGTTTGCTATAAATAAAGAATTAAGCGTATCAAGTGGTAAAAGATAGTAGTTTACAAGAATATAAATAAAGCAAGTAAATAGTAAACAGTAATAGCAATGTAAAAGAATGGACCGGGGTCCACAGTTCACTAGTGGTGCCTCTCCATAAGATAAATAACAATATGCTGGATAAACAAATTACAGTTGGGCAATTGATAGACTAAAGATAGCGTACAAATGTCATGAGGATCACTATGAGATTCACTTGGGCATTACAACATAATACATAGACCGTAATCCAACTGCATTTATGACTAATAATCCACCCTCTGGATGTAATCCGAGCAACCATTGGGTATTAAGTTGCAAGCAACAGATTATCGCCTTAAGCACGGTGTGTAATGTAAACAATACGAATGTCCTTGAATACAAGATTGTTATTTTCTCCCTAGTAGCAACATCACATCTACAACCTTAGAGGTTTCTATCACTCCCCCTGATTACTAGAGGCATGAACCCACTATCGAGCATAAATACCCCCTCTTGGAGTCACTAGCATCTACTCGGCCAAGATATCTACTAGCAGCGAAGAGCATGCAAGATCATAAACAACATATATATAACATAAAGATAATAATTCAACACATCAACTTGACATAGTACCAATATTCATCGGATCCCAACAAGCACAACATGTAGAATTACACAAAGATGATCTTGATCATGATAGGCAGCTCACAAGATCTAAACATGAAGCACAAGGTGGAGATGACAACCATCTAGCTACTGCTATCGACCCGTAGTCCATGGTAGACTACTCACATATCACTCCGGAGGTGACCATGGTGATGAAGAAGGCCTCCGGCAGGGATTCCCCTCTCCGGCAGGGTGCCAAGAAGAGCTTCTGGACCCTCCTGATCTCGCGTCGATGACGGCGGTGGCTTGCATTAGGTTTCATGGAAAATTGATCGGTCCCTTAGGGTTTTTCCGTCGAGGGGATTATAAAGGCGGAAGGGCGGCATCAGAGTGTGGGGCTAGGGCACCACACCTGGTCATGGCGCGGCCAGGGGGTGGCCCGCGCCATGCCATGGTGTGGCCGCCCTCTGGTGCCCCTCCGTCTCATCTTCGGATTTCGTGATGCTTCGGAAAAAATAGGAATTCTGGCTTTTGTTTCGTCCAATTTCGAGAATATTTTTTGTGTAGCTTTTCTGAAACACAAAAACAGTAAAAACAGGGAACTGACACTGCGACGTCTCGTTAGTAGGTTAGTTCTATAAATTGCATAAAAACGCCACGAAGTGTAACAAAACATAAAGCCAATGGTGTATAAACAAGCATAGAACATTAAAAATTATAGATACGTTTGAGACGTATCAGCGTTCTACTAGCAGTCGCGGGACCACAAGCTAGCGCAGTATGACGGCGGCGTCATTGCGTCACCACAGAAGAACTAGGATTGTCGCGGCATGTGGTGGGCTACCGGACTGGGGCTGCATCTACTCTTGGAACCGTGGCTGCACGGGAGCCTGGGAGCCAAGGATGACGACCTCGGTGTCATCATCGTTGAGGTCTTCTTCCTTGTGCTCGACACCATCGTCCACCTTGCCGCGTGCCCTGAAGCGCGGTCAAGGAGGATCCTGTGTCGCTGGCGAGGAAGCACCCAGTCACGCGCTCCAACGCTGGCATTACCATCCGCGAGTCTGCGGCGCAGCTGCCTCTCGAGCGGGTGCTCCTCCGCATCTAGGAGGAGGCCAGCGATGATTCGTTGCTATCAGCTGCTGCTCAGTGCCAGCAGCAGCTCCGTGCTGCCGTAGACCCTGAGGACATCCTCGGCTACCTCAAGACGCAGCTGGACTCGATGAATGATTATCGAGCCTGGGACGAGCCCTCTCCGTCGGCATCAAGGAATTGATGCCCCGAGTTTGGGCCCTTCATCGACCTCACCGGTAGCGAAGGATCAAGCGGCGGCGTCGGGCCAAGCGAGGTCAAGGAGGAGCCGGAGGAAGGCAACGAGGAGTCTCGGCTGGCGCGGGAGTACGCGAGGTTCAGCCGCCGCTAAGCGCCGTAGATTTAGTTTTTATTATTTTAGTTAAATTTTGTTCAAAGTTTGTAGAATATGAATAAATTCGAACAAATTCGTATTTCTAGCATATATTTCATACATTTTGTCCGCGCCGTTTGGGGAGGCGCCTCCAGACGTGCCGGACGGCATGTTGTACTTACGTCGGATGGCGTTAAGAGAACGCGGCTGGGGCATGTCTAACACTTGTAGAAGGAAACACTGTGACTTTACTTGACCCTCATGCTTAGCCAGTAAGCATGTCTGCTAACCTTGCACTTGACCTTTTGACTTTGCTAGTCGCCGCGGCCACACACACAGAGCAGACGCACACGTTTTCCTACCCCTCCTGTCCCCACCGCCCAAAATACACTGGAGGCAGCGGCAAGCCAACCCGGCCCGAGGAAAGGGGAGCAGAATAAAGAGCCGCTCCAGCGGTCGGCCACTTGCCCACCCCACTCCTCCGCTCCACTCCATCTTCTTCTCGCCCTCTTCTTCCCCTCTCCGAGCGAACAAAAAGCGACAGCTTCCTCCCCACTCCGCATCCACCCCTCGTCTCTTCCCGGCTTCTAGCCCAATGCCGCCGCAGCCACCTCAGCCGCGCCTCGAGGCGCGGGACTACATCGGCCTGGGTCCCCCCGCCGCGCCTGCCTCCTCGTCCGCCTCCGCGGCGGGGGAACCCGGCCCGCACCTCGCGCTCCGCCTCGGCCTGCCCGGGTGCGAGTCGCCTGGCCGCGACCAGGCGGAGGCCGTCGACGCCGCGCTCACCCTCGGCCCTGCTCCTGCGCCTGCTCCCACCCGGGGCGGCGCCAAGCGCGGGTTCGCCGACTCGCTCGACCGGTCCGCCACCACCAAGGATGCGGCCGCTTCAGCTGCTGCCGGGGGTGCGAGGGACGCGCAGAAGGGGGCGAGCGAAGCCGCCGCCGGAGCTCCGCCAGCTGCCAAGTAAGTCCCTTTCGATGCTGCTCCCAGCTCGAGCCCCAGCGCGATTGATTCGGTCTTAGCAGATTTGCGCTCCTAGCCAGCTCGTTACATACTCGCATCTGCGAAAGGGGGAAGTTTTAGTTTCATGTGGGCATTCGATTAAGTTCTACACTGAATCATACGCACTGGTGTGATGTGATAGTGATGTTTACCTTGATTTTCTTGCTGAAATGTAGTATTACTAGATGCAAGCAGCTACTCCCTGTGAACTAAACGCACAAGAGCTGGTTTCCTTCTAAAACTGTCACGCAATCGACTTCTGTAAGCCTGGTGTTGCTTATGTTTTATACAGTGGCGAATCTAGGATTTTGCGCTAGGGTGGGGCAACTAGATAATTTTTCTATTCAATGCCATAAAGTAAACACGCAATTGCATGGATATAGAAGTTTATGTAAGAACAATAGAAATAAATTTATAACGTTTGACAGCAAACGTAGAATTTAAAGATTACATCAAAAATATGCATATAGTACTATTACACACCTGTAATTATTTAAATAAACTTCTTCTTCTTCTTGGGATACCGCTTTCTCATAGCCATGAAAGTATCAATTATATCATCATCTTTTACCTTGGAGAAAATATCCCGCTCAATGAATGTGACTAGACAATCTTCCAAAAGACTATCACTCATCCGGTTCCGCAACTTATGCTTCACTAAATTCATTGCAGAAAAAGACCTTTCAACAGTTGCTGTTGCCACAGGTAGAAGCAATACTAATTTGAGAAGGTAGTAGACCACATCATGAATAATATGCCTCTTTGTTTCAACAAGCTTTACAGAGAGATCAACAAGATTGTTTAGGCCTTTGAAGTTCTCATCTTTTCTCATGTCATCAATGTAGTTAACAAGTTGTGTCTCAAGTCTTATCAAATCAACCTTTGAAATATCCCTGGGGTAAAACTCAGCAAGTTTGCGTACCTTATGTGCATCAAAAGAAGCAAATGAGTTGCTAGGATTCAAAGCCACCATACAACCAAGCAACTCCATGTTGATCTCATCAAATCGACTGTCAAGCTCTTGACTAATTTTATCAACAACACCAATGTATACTTCTCTTCTAAAATGATCATCATTTGTTTGATGTGAAGAAAACCTTGCTGATCTCCCATAAGGAACATAATTACCATCTGGTGAAGGAACT
Source organism: Dactylis glomerata (assembly GCA_007115705.1). Taxonomy (NCBI): domain Eukaryota; kingdom Viridiplantae; phylum Streptophyta; class Magnoliopsida; order Poales; family Poaceae; genus Dactylis; species Dactylis glomerata. The sequence continues at coordinate 9,275,090 of QXEO01000339.1, forward strand.
TGGATGCCATGTTCATTGCAAAACAAAATCACTTTATCATAGAATGAATTCCACCCATCAGACCTCATCTCTTGCAATCTTCTCTTTGCCATACCAACAAGTGACATGGCATTAACAATATCTTGTTGCCTCCTTTGTAAACAATCAGATAAATCATTTGTGTATCCAAGAATGACAAGCATTAACTGAGCACTAAAAACAAAGTCGAATGACTCAAACACTCCAAGCACAGAATGTATCTTTGGCCAGTCACTCTTCTGCCCATTATCTTCTCCAAGAATTATGAGCACATCACGAATTGTGGGATACATAGCAATAATCCGCAGCAAAGTTTTGTAATGAGATCCCCAACGATTCTCGCTGGGTCTAGCTAAACCCATCTCTTGGTTTAATCCACTTCCAGTTTCTAGTTCGCCCAGTTCAAGGGATTTCAAGAGATTAAGTGCTCTAACATTCTTAAGCAAATCATGACGCTTACAAGATACTCCAGTAATACTCATCAAGAGAGATACTTGAGCAAACAACCATGAACAATCTGTATTATCCTTTGCAACAACAACTAGAACCAACTGGAGCTGATGTGCAAAGCAATGAATATAATAAGCAGAAGGTGACTCTTTCATGATCAATGTTTTCAGTCCTCTGATCTCCCCTTTCATGTTACTAGCCCCATCGTAACCTTGCCCACGTATTTGAGTGAGAGTCAAATGGTGATGGCTAAGTAGCTTATAAATTGCATCCTTAAGTGATAAAGATGTAGTATCATTTACATGAACAACTCCAAGAAAACGCTCATTTGGCCTTCCATGTTTATCAACAAAACGCAAGCAAATTGCTAGTTGTTCCTTATGTGATACATCACTACACTCATCTGCTAAAATTGCATAATTGTCATCACCTAGTTCTTCAATGAATTGCTTCCTAGTGTGTATGGCACAACATTGAATAATTTCCTTTTGTATGTCGGGACAAGTCAACTGACAATTACCTGGAGCATTTTTCAAAACCAACTTATTCACCTCTTCATTGTTTGCTGCAAGCCACTCAAGAAGTTCAAGAAAATTCCCTTTATTGCGAGAATCATCCTTTTCATCATGCCCACGGAATGCCAATCCTTGACCCAAAAGAAATCTCAAGCATCTAATAGAATAAAGCAATCGTAGCTTGTAAAGACGTTGTTCCTCATGGTTTACCTTCACAATAACATCATCAATTGCTGCATTGGGATTCATAAATAAGTTATATCTCTCTTGAGCTCTATTGTGCACACTTGTTACACCACCGACATGTTTCTCAAGTGCATCATCCCTGTTCCAATTTCTCCAACCACCATCAACAAATACTCCGGTCCCCTTGCCCTTGCTTTTCTTATCTTTGAACAAGTAGCATACGAAGCAAAATGCCGCGTCCTTCTTCACACTATATTCAAGCCAACTATACCTCTCGAACCAAAGAATACTGAAATGCCGATCTTTACCTCCAATATTCCTTGATTCAAACTCATGGTCATATTGTTGGCATGGACCTTTAAGAATATATGCTCTCCGGACTGCATCTTGATCATTGACATTATAGCTTGCAATGGGCAACCTATCCCCAGGATCATGTGGAAGACGATTGATATCATAAACTGGTGGTGGCGGCGGCGGCGGCGGTGGCGGTGGCGGTGGGGGTGGAGGCGGGGGTGGTGGCGGTGGGGGCGGGGGCGGCGGCGGCGAAGAGGCATCATCATGTCGAGCTGAAGTTTGCTCATCCGAAGTGGCATGGGCAGATGATGCAAGCTTCTTTGCTTCGTGCTTCCGAAAAAGAGAAGCAATATGCCCACTGTCCCGGGTCCTCTTCATGTTCTAATAGTTCTACAATGCAAAATTATAAATTAGTTTGCCAGCCAAAACTACATAGAAACAATTACATTGATCACAAATAGAGCAGCGTTGTACTTTTGCAGTACACTAAGAATAAGCAAATGAAATTTGCAAACACAGAGAAGTAAAGAGCTAGACCTGAGAGTAATCGTCAATGGAAACGATCTGTCTTTGCCTAAACTGCTACTGCGTGCGCACGCGGCCGGCCGGCCGTGCTTACGCAGTGTGCGCTGAGCTCGTTCCGTGTTTTGCCGCTGGCTGAGAATCGCCGCCGCCGCGCCGTAGCCTGTGCCTGGTTTGATCGCGATCAGAACTAGGGTAGTTGGAGATCGCCAGGAACGGCCGCACACGATTATTCAGGGCTCGGGGCAAAAAGAACTGGTATCGATATGGACTGACCGTGAACAACAAAACATGTTTTCCGTAGTTCGCTTCCTGGGCCGCACCTAGAACTGCCATTTTCTTTTTTCTTTCTCAAATACATTATGTACTAGTACTGTTGGGCCAAATTCTTAGGGTGGGGCGTGCCCCACCCTTCCACCCTGTTAGACCCGCCCCTGATTTTATAATTACTCACCAGTGCTGCTACTCTAGTACTATTTCGCTACCGGTGAGTTAAACGCAGAAAGTGCTTGTTTGCTGCTACAACTGTCACTTAATCTGGTTATGTAAACCTGAAGCTACCCTGGTGTTGCTTCTAGTATTAACTTCGCAAGGCATAACTGAGTTGCCTAACATGGATATATTGAATTGCCTACTAATAAGGTCTTGCAGTCTTGCTAGTCTCAGGATAAATTTAGATTACATTTCAGCTGTTATTTGGTTTGATCTGTTCTGATAGTCAGCATTATGCACTGTATAGGGCGCAAGTTGTTGGTTGGCCGCCAGTTCGGAACTACCGGAAGAACACGTTAGCGGCGAACGCTGCCACAAAGACCAAGGCGGAAGGCCAAGGTAAAAGCGAGGCAGAATGCTGCTATGTTAAGGTCAGCATGGATGGAGCCCCGTACCTGAGGAAGGTCGACCTCAAGACTTACTCGAGCTATGAGAATCTTTCGCTGGAGCTTGAGAAGATGTTCAGCTGCTTCATCACTGGTGAGTGTTTACTTTAGTCGATTTCCAGCTATATTCAGTGTTCTTTGCCATGCTGTTATTAGATGCAAGTTACTACCATAAAGTTGGTTAATATCTAGCCTGCAGTGTATGTGAAATTGGGAACGAGATATTTTGCATACACTTCTTGCTAACTGGAGCTCTTGAGAAGATAAAATCATCCTAAAAGGTGGAAATTTATGCACGACTACTTGCTAAATCCAGTACTTGAGCTGTATGGCTATCAGAAGATTGTTACTAGTTGATGATCAGTAACTAGGTTACTAACTAATAGCTATGATTAACTATAACATCCTTCTCAGAGGAGAGAAACAAAATGAGACGGAATGAATTGCTAATTGAGTGCTAGAGTCTGAATTTTCCTAAATAGCAGGAATGCAACTTGTGGTACCCTGTGTTGAGTTAGTTTCTAGGCTTGCAAGGTTTATACAGAAGTTTCCGTTTGTTGATTGAATAGCATTCGTTCCTCTACAAGAAACATTTCTAGGGTTACCTAGGGACCCTTGTATGTGAATAGACGTGTTTCTGTTCTCTAACGTAGATGTTTATTTCAAGGATGCACATTTATGTATAAACTCGTGGTGTTACAGGCAAAAGCAGTTCCTGCAAAACATCAACAAGAGACATGCTTACTGATGGTTCTAGGGCTGATGCTCTTCAGGACCAAGAGTATGTCCTGACCTACGAAGACAAGGATGCTGACTGGATGCTTGTTGGTGATCTTCCATGGGAGTGAGTTCTTAAATTTGTTTGGTTTGTTATTATATCCATGCATCTATTGTGTTTTTTGTGGTATTCTTCTCTTATGTACAGTTTCTTGATCTAACTTTTGTTAGAACTTTTGGAGATCTTGATATGAGAGTGATGGAACTTAATAGAACTTATACATGGTGGCCTAGATTTCTACTTGTCCTTGTTGTTTTAATAATTGCGTTTGCCCACAAGTGGTGTAACCTTTACACCAGCCTTTCTGTGATGATATCTGGAGGTTGCTCAAAATTTGCAAAACATATTCTGCAACTTGCTAAAATTTTGAGATATCCCTATGTGTAAGATGTATCTAGGTAATCAAGTCTTTCTAGTTCTCTGAGAATCCTGGTTTTGCCCTTCTTTTCCTGTAGAAAATGGACAATATATTGCCTCTGGCCTCTGCATCACGGATGCAAACAGTCCTTCTGTGAATTAGCGTTTTGTTTGGATGCAAACTGGGCTCTTTTTCTCATATGACCTTTATCTATGTATCTTTCTGTAGCCTGTATGCTATTAGTTTTTTTCATATACACAGCATATGACATAATGTTTGAACGAGTGAACATGCATTTAATGGATATTTTCATGTATGCTTACTATCCATCCAATTATATGCAGCTTGTTTACCACTATTTGTCGGAAATTGAGAATCATGAGAGGCTCGGATGCTGCTGGAATGGGTATGTTCACACACTAGCATATCTGTAATCGTTTCGTTTAAGATTTTGTTAGAAAAAATAATCTTCACACACATTTATTGCTCTGTCATTGTTTTAGTTTATCTTTTAATTTATCATTAGTTTCATATGGGTTGGCATTCCTGATTACTAAACCAATCTTTGTTGTCAACTTGTGGAAATTTCAAATTGCATGGTTTGCTGAAATTGTTGGTTGTTTTCAGTAACCTCCCCTGTTGATCAGACTTACAATCTAACCATGATGTTATATTTAAAAGAACTCTATAAAACGCTTGTTTTCTGTGTTGTGGCCAACAACCTTTTCAAATCTTATAAAATTGGTCACATTTTCTTGACCAATTTGAAGTATAAATTACTACTATATTTGTCCGCAATCTGCAGTGTTCATTTTGATAGATAACTTGTGATGGGCTGAAATTGAACCAGACATATCGGCGATATCGCCATAAACCTAAAACAATTAAGGTTATCTTGATATGCTGCAGGCCTCAACAAATTCATCGTTCCAAATTAAATCATGTAAGGAATTCCTTCTATTGAGAATGAGTGAAAAACTGGATATCCTAACAACTAGGTGTGTTAGCACATTTTACCCAAGTGCCTTGAGGCATCATTCCACATATCATATAATTTGCAAGCACTGACTGCTCTCTCAGTTAGCGATAACCTCTGAAATAGCCTGTCGATCATAGTTACAATCTGACCATGATTCATGTTCTTAAAAGAAGAACTGTATATAAACCGGTTGGTATTCTGTGTTGTGGCCTTGTCATAGTCAAATCTAATAAAATTGTTCCCATTTTCTTGATCAAATATAAAGTACTACTGTTTTTGTTCGCACTCTGCAGTTTTCATTTCAATAGAATACTCTGATGGGCTGAAATTGAACCGGACATATCGCCAGAAATCTGTAGCAATTAAGGTTAAAATCTTGATATGCTTCATCAGATTCATGGTTTCAAATAAAAATATATCATGTATGGAATCCCTTCTACTGAAATTAAGTAAAAAACTGGATATCCTAACAATTAGGTGTGTTGGCACATTTTACCAAAGTGCCTTGAGGCATCATTCTCCATATCATATATCATATAATTATCGAGCACTGACTGCTCTCTCATTCAACGATAACTCTCCTTTACTTGCCATATCTATATATGTTTTCATTGACCCGTTCTGAAGTATATATTCAACTATCTGCAGCCCCAATATAGTTTGAACAGTCAACAGGCCAGAGGAAATATAGGTGTCTCTGGCCCCCTTTTGAAGTCTGAATCATGGAGCGTGGAGTCAACTGCAAGATGCTGCTGAAGGGTGCAACAGTCTGTCTGAAGTATATTCACTGCTAGTTTTGTTTAAGTGTGTAGTAATATGTTATTCCATTACCTGCATGTTCTTCTGAGTCCGGTAAATTGTGGGTTGTTCTTTTGAGTCTTGTCTACCCAGTTAGAACTGCTGTTGCTAAGAGTTGAGAAGCACACGGTTTGAACCGCCTCTGTAAGACTGTAGAAGTGGGTTCAGCAGCGGCAAGGTATGAAACGATCTCGCAACGTCAGGACAAACCTGCGTGTGCTGTCTCGTTGCGAACAGACAACAACTGTCGCATTGTAACACCGGTTTAAGAATTCTATAACATTTAGAATGCTGATAATTCGGCACTGCACTAGGCGGCAATCAGGTATTAAACTGCAGCTGTTTGAAAGCTGGATGGCTGAATTCTTCCTGCCAAAAGATGGGTGGATACATACAGTTGTGAAAACCCTGTCGCATCGCCGGCCACACGAAACGATAAAACAGTATGTTAAACGACTCTAACCTCCCAATGCGAGCAGCCCAGTTTCTCTAGTTTCAGTGTATTTCTCGTGAGATAGGATCAGAAACTACTGTAAATTCTAAATTTATCCTATCCTACGATCTGAACAACACTGTTCTCACTTATTACATTTCGGATTTATCTAGTATTTTTCATTCAAGTCATCAATTTATCTGTTTTTCTAATTTTATGTTTTCCTACCATGCGGCCTTAAGGCATGGTGATAAGTAAGAAAACAACGTGGCTAATTTCTCATTTTGTGAAAAGTCTAATTTCTCGTATTAATTCCATTATAATGTTTGCTAGTTCTGCTAAGCCCCTTGCATCAGAATATGTACCCCTAGAATATTTATGCTAGACTTTTGCATGTCGTTAGCAACACATTGATTACTAATTGGGGAAAATTTCAGTACTACTTTGTCATGACATGACACACACAAATGTACATCGTGAAGAAATATGAGAACATATGAATATATGAATTTTATTTACACGCAAAAAATGTCAGACGTTGGGTAGTTAATGTAGTGTGCAGGGTATAAAGTACACTATACATCACAAATATGATGTGTTCTGATGTCAAATGCTTATAGTACGAATCCTGGTCTAGATGAATTTCATGAGACTAGAAACATCATCAAATATAAGATCTAACATACATTAGTTTGGAGACTCTTTGTATTTTGAGTATTCAGGAAAAAAGTTGCAATGATATACATTCATTAGATATGTATGAGTTGTATGAACAAGATAATAATGTGTTGTTTTACCATTATATATGGAAGATCTCGGCGATATTATCTTTATGGTTTCACATAATTTGCATAGAGAAATACTAACACTACATTTTTTCTTTACTCCTCATACCGTCGAACCAAAAAACTAAGAGAAATTTAACAAATGATTATCGGCATCCACTAGTTGTTGACTCCTCGTGCCCCCTAGAATTCTCTATTTAGTAACACTAGAACTTGGTACTATATTATGCACTAAACTTCTCATGTTATTTTGTTATATTTATACTCTCTAGGATACTCTACAAAGTTTGTACTAATTTGAGGGTACTTGCACAAGGAATGGCCATTAAATCTGTTCAGATTTGGGATAAAAACATTTTCAACATTACTTTAACACACAATCAAACTATAAAATAAATATTTTCTATGTCAAAATATGTTTCTTTTTTAGCACAAGATTGTTGCATTTTTGTAATGATAAATTACCAGAACTACATGTAAAATATGTATTTAACATGTATATTCATGTTATCAAATTTCTAAATATGTCAGCCATATCTGAAAATAGTAATGAAATGGTAGGGTGATATGTACTATTAGTAAAGTACTAATGAAAAATAATGTATAATTTTAAATAGAATGAAGTAAACAAAATCAGTATAAATTGTCAAACACCCATTTTGCTGACGATGTATTTGAAAGATCAACAAAGGAGGTCTAAAGTTTGCTTCAAGTATAATGATACCTCGCATAATGTCCAACATTCTCAAGTCTATTCACCACAAGCTGTCACATATTGAGGCGTTGTGTTGTTCCTGCGAAGCTACCTATCACGTAGGAGTATTACGAAGTTACACAAGAATTTTAGCTCAATTTTTATTGGGATATATGCCTTCTATGCTTGAATTGCGTATAGTGGCGATGCCGTGAATCAAATACATGTGTTTCTACTAACTTTCTACTTTCTCCGATCAGAAATAAGTGTTGGTGATTTAGTATAAACTATATACTAAGTTAGTACAAAATTACCGATACTTATTTCTGATCAGAGGGAGTAGTATGTTTTGTTTGTATACAACAAATTAGCTAAATTTATGTGTGGTTGACTGGTTGGTTGACCACAAAGGTCTCAATGTGGCTTCGCCACTAGATGCATAGACTAACATACCATTTTTGTTTGCCGGAGACTAACATACCATATTGCTTGTCCCTGTTTGGATAGTGGTAACATACCCGGAAAATGGCTATAGAGGACGGGCTCCCTGGAGCCCGTTTTTAATTTTTTTGAAAATCGACATTTTAAAGTTTCAAAAAATTCTGAACTAAAATTCTAGATGTTGAATATAACTTATTCTACAACCCTGCGAAATTTCAGCGCGAAAGAGTTTGTATTCCGGCCTACACAAAAATGACAAATTTTGACAAATCTGAAAATATTCGAATTCTGTACTGTTCACAGTCTCAGATCTAGAAATTTGTCATTTTTACACAGCCCAAAATACGAAATATTTCGCGTTGATTTTTTGCACGCAGCTAGAAGTCATTATTGCCCACATCTAAGAATTTTTTTCAGAATTTTTTCAAAACTTTAAAATGTCAATTTTTGTTGAATTCGAAAAACGGGCTCCATGGAGCCCGATCACCATATCGACGCACTCTAACATACCATGCTACTCTTCGATTTTAGTGAGAACTTGGGATATATTTTGTGTGCAAAATCTGTAACGAGTACTTTCGATGGTCATACTTCAAATGGTAAATTGGTAATGCTTTTATGCATTACCTTCATGTGCTCCAGATTTCAGAGATAAATCACGTGTTGTTCTTTCCTTTTTTTTCTCTCATTTTTATTTTTCTTTATAGCGTTATTTTCCATGTTAGAGTCACTATTATGAGTTTATTGTGACGATATACCAAACAGGGTATGCCACGACATGGACTCAATCTAGCAAACCTGGAGGGCACGCACGTGTAATATTAGATTTGTTTTCGCTCATCCTAACAAGAAGTTAAATATTAAACTGATCAACAAAAAAGTATATTACTTACTAATGTAACAAAAATATTAAATTATTTATGCAGATACATTATTGATCACAACACATTAGAAAGAGAATGCAAGTCTCCTTCCATTGTGCGCCTTTAATGAAATAGCCAGCAGTAGAATAAATCATTGGAACATTTTTATAGTAAGAGATGCAATGGCAACCCTAACAGAAGTAGAACACGGAATCAAAGGAATTGCTTATGGCAAAGCCTAAGAAATATTAATTCCAAGATATTTTCAGTTGTATGAACAACTGAATTACAACGTGTGTTGTATTAAATTCACTATGTAACATTGAATTGTTGCATGCTTTCAGTAATTTGAGAAATCCTCATAGATGTATATCAGAAGGTTGAATCCTTTACTTCAGATAAGGTAAAACTGTTTGAACCACATCAGAGGTTCACTTAATTGTGATATGTGCATGCCTTTCGAAAAAGTTTCAGAAATCTCAGACAGCAAATCGTTAAGTCACAATGTTTTCCACTTATTATAGGTGAAACTTGAATTAACAAGAAATGTCAATTTGGGATGGTGATGTAAATTGCTTCTTGGGAACGGCTGATTATAATGAAATAACCATTAACGGATGCAAGAATCGATGGTCGATATACTTACAGGATCAGTGGCGGCACCTACCGTGTCTGTGTGGCACCCTACTGCATAACGCAACATATCTTCAGCAAATTGCTTTATGGAAAAGTTTACTGACGGCAAAATGATTGGTTCGTGGAAGAAGGATGTATACTTATCATTGATCTTGGGAGATGCACAAAGTTCAAGCATGAGCTGCTGGTCTTCAGTAAGGTTAAGCAAGAAAATGCAATAAAAAAGTTGCTTTTGGGGGAATAGAAGAAATACAAGGTTAATCGTACACAACAATGCCTAATCCTCAATGAACATATCTAAACATATGAGATGAAAAATGTAAAGTTTCTCACGTGGAGCGGTTTGTGTGTGATTTTTTTAATAGTGCACTTTTTTTTAGCATTTACAGAACTAGGATTCTTTTGATGCAAATTACAGAACTAGGGTAGCATTGCATCCGGCGGACACGAGAAGAACATATTGCATCCGCCGGATGCGATAGGGTGGTTTCGAGGCGGCCGACGCCTGCACGGCCTGCTGTCGGATCCGGCGGATACGATAGGGGCCTGTCGCGTACGGCGGCCACGACAGGTGCAGCGTTTGCTACACACACCCAACCGGCCACCCATTTATCTGTTTTAGGCAACGCGCACCCGAAAACTTGTTATTTTCATTACTTTGTATTATTTTTAGTCGCGGCAAATATTTTGGATGTTTTATCTATAAGTAATATTTCTGAATATATATTGGAAGTAATATTTATATTAATATAGAAAATGCGTGATACATCGGTATTATATACCGAAAACTAAAATATAGAAAGTGCGTGATACATCGGTATTACATACCGCAAACTAAAATAGAAATACATGATTCGGGATAACTAAAATTAAGATAGAAATATAGTATGAATAACTAAGGCTTGGCGACTCTCTTGCCCTTTGTTGAAGAAGCTTTTTTGGCCCAGTCGCTAGGCATGAAGTGGTCGTCGTCGTCGAGGTCGTCTTCGTCGCTCCACCATGAAGGTGCAGTTCCTTTGCCCTTGCAAGCAGCACCCTTGGGCTTGGACGAGGTAGATTCTTTGCTCTTCGATGGCGCCCCTTTCTTCTTGGCCCAATCGTTAGGCATGAAGATATCTTCATCTTTGTGGCTGTCGTTGATCCAGAGCGCGGTATGTTGAACCCACCAGCTCATATCTTCTCCTCTCTCCTTTATATCTGTCCAGTGCCCGTTGATCTTGATAAGTTCTGCCTGGACCTCCTTCCAGGTGCGAGATGGCCCTGTCAACTTGCTCTGATTGTAATCAAATGTGACCTCAATGAGATCGCTGGGGGTATTGACAAGCTCGTCAAATGGAACAAGCTCACGATTCCTTCTATATCTACAGGCTGCCTTGAAAACCTCTATGGACATAACTGTTTTCCAACTACGATTGGGAGGCGCCATGTTGGGCAAGATACAATGAGCTAGAACTGAAGTTTATGTGGTCTTATATAGGACTTGAAGAATAGAAATGGCGGGAAAGAAGACACAGAATGCAGAAGGCGGGAAAGAAGAAGCGGGAAAGGAGTTGGCGGGAAAGAACAAGCGGGAAAGGAGTTGGCTGGAAAAACGAGCGGGAAAGAATAGACGGGAAAGAAGTTTGCTGGAGAAATCCAGCGGGAAAGAAGTTTGCGGGAAAGACCGAGCAGGAAAATTTTTGCTAAAAATAACGAGCGGGAATGGAGTTGGCGGGAAACAACTAGCGCGAAATAATAGGCGGGAAAGAACGAGCGGAAAAGAATAGGCGGGAACAAATAGTCAGAAATAAATCGTGATAAATATATGTGTCTCATACATCATCGGATAGTAGTACAATGAGAACCAGAAACATGCTTAGAAATATATGTCTAATACGAATATGCATATAAATTATTAGGATACAAAGATACAAAGATCACATAGATCATCGACGGCGCGGAGCACGTGGTGGTCCTCGTGGCGGAGGCGTCGTCCATCCATACCTGTTAGGGGCCGCTCGATAGTACTGAGTGCTGTCGACCTCCTGGTTGCCGGTCTGTGACTGCTGTGTGGGATCAGGTGGAGGAGTAGTAAGCAAGGCCATATAACCACCCATAGGGTCCGAGTTAATATCGATGTCACTAGTCATCCAAGTCGATCCCTGCATAGGCGACGTCCCTCCCTGTTCTATAGCGTGCAATGCAACAAAATCTATTAGGAAATTACGGCTATGTATAACTTAAAAAATACAACAACTGTGAACTGCACGTACCTTCTGGCATGGCCATCTGTAATATCCCAGGATTAGAGGTTACAAAACAGAGGCAAGAGATGTGTGCATTGCATTTCATGCATAGAAAATCCGGGTAATTTTCGCGCATTTAAATAAAACATATCAAAGTGATTGGAGTTTCACTTGAGTTGATGGAATTGAAGTAACTCATCAATTGAAGCGCGATAAACTTCAATATGACCTTTGCTAAAACCTTGTTTTGGGTAGTGATAGTTACAACAACTAAAAGAGAGTTAAGTGAGGTAAAACTAAAATGCTTGACACACCCTTTTAGAACCAAATATTTATTCACACCAAGATTATCATGGTATTCTTTAAACCCTACTTCTTTCATGCTAAAGAAGTCAACACAAGTCTGATTCTTAAATCATGATCTATTCTATATTCTTATGTTCTAATCTAGTGAGTCCAAATGTGAGAAGTGGAAAGGTTAACTCAATGCCAATTTGGTTATTAGATTTACCTTAATTTTAGGTGAGATAACTTAAGAGCATTAGAGCCATTCCTAGAAAGGTCAACTAGGAGACTTTAGCTATGACTCAACTTCTAATTAGGTTAAGTCATTTGATATAGGGGGTGATCGTATCATAAACCCTAATTCTGGTTTAGACTAGAACCATTCTTAGGTAGTGACCAATACTTAGACTTATGAAGTTATGAAGTGGAGTAGATCCTATATGAACCACACAATGGGGAGATTATATCTTTAATCTCATAAGGTTGGTACAACCTAGAATAAACCCTTGGTAGAGGGAGTTGATGAAGGAAATAAAATGGATTTATTATGGGAGTTGATGAAGGAAATAGTATGATCATGTTAGATATATAACTATGCTTGCTGATGAAGATAATTAGGTTAGCTATAAAACCTAGTCTGATAAGCAGATATCATCCTAAAACCAAGTGTGGGTAGGAGTCCAACTTAAACCCATCTCACTCAGGAGATAACCAACTTGTTATAGTTATCTGAGAAACCTTGATCTGTGTACAAGTTTCCATTGAGTGAATCATCTAATATAGGTTGAGCAGATCCTAAGCCTTGATCTAGAAACTTGTTTACTTTATAGAGCCTTTGTTGCATTGATCACATCTTAAAGGGAACACTATTTTCTTGATTAGTGTAATAACCTTCTATCAAATTCCATGTCTTTTTGTCCATTCATTTAGAAACAGTTCCAAAGTATCATTCCAACTTATGCATCACTATGTGATCATAAGATATATCTATTTCCATGTCTTAACCTTAAACTCAGGAATTATGTCCAAACCATAATCCTTCTCTTACCAACCAAGCCCATTACCTCGTGATCTACCCATATGATAATGAGTATTTTGATCATCCAGTCAAATATTCTTTAATAAGAAGAGGATAAGAGACACCTTTAGAAATTAAAGTAAATAATCAAGGTTACTACTATTGACCTTGAAGTAGCCTTAGGAGAACTTGTATGTCATCAAGAAAATAGGAAACCCAATGGTAGAAATAGTATATATGATAATTGTCCTTTCATACAAGTACAAGTTATTGGTTCTACATAAGCACTGCAATAATTTATTCAAATCTAGGAAGTATAACTAAAGCTTCAAATGTGTGGTAGTTAAAATATATGCACATTAAGACTCATATTCAAGTCTTACATGTGTCAATGCCATATAAAAATCCTTTAAAAACAATATAATGAACTAGTAAGGTGCTAGTTGTATTTTACAATAATTCTTGGATTCAAAAACCTAGCAAAGTATTTCAAATACTCCACAAAAGCTAATTGGAAATATCCCACTCAAGATTCACAATAAATAATCCCAATGATGTGTATAATGTCTTATGTGGAAGTGCACATATAAAATTTATCTAATATTGTGTGTTGAATCAGTAGTGACATATTCATATTTGAGAAGAATTTCCAAACTAAAAAATCTGCAAAACATGATAGCAAATTCGAGTTATAAATTAAAGCTCAAAACAGGAAATAGAAAAGAAAGAAACTGAAGAAAAAAAAATAGAGGTTGGACTTACCAGACCGTAGCCCATCCAGTTCAGCCCAGCAACCAGCAAACCGGCCCTCTTAGCCAGCCCGGTACCACTTCACCGAAATGAGCTGGGGAGGAGGTCGTCTCCTACCTCGTGCCAAGCAGCTCGGTGGCGCCAGGGATGTCGTCCATCCCCGTCGACGCACGAGATGAAGACCGCCGACCCTGGACGCTTATAAGAAGCCCCGCGCCGCCAAGGAAACCCTAGAGCCGCACCCCTTCTCTCTCTCCCAAGTTCTTGCAGGTTACCGAAACCCTAGCTCCGGTCAAGATCCTCGCCGTCGCTACAGGTCATCGGAAGCCTCAACGTCAAGCCCTGGAGCTCCGCCTCGATGCATAGGATCTTCCGGTGGGAGAAATCGAGAGATGGTGGTCTCAATCGGCGGATTTTCACCGTTCCCCTTTGCAGCAACTCGCTGGAATCGGCGAGATTGCGGTCAGCTCCGTCCATTATTCACCCCGGCGAGCGTTGATACGTCTCAAACGTATCTATAATTTTTGATGCTCCATGCTTGTTTTTACACCATTTGCCTATTGTTTCATTACACTTAGTGGCACTTTGCATTTTCCAGAACTAACCTATTAACAAGCGCCACAGTGCCAGTTTCCTGTTTTCTGCTGTTTTTGTGTTTCAGAAGTGATACACAGGAAATATTCTCGGAATTGGACGAAACAAGTTCCTGAAGTCTTATTTTTCCCGGAAGCTTCCAGAGATTCGAAGGAGAGACGGAGAGGGGCCACCAGGGCCCCACACACAGGGCCGGCGCGGCCAGGCCCCTGGCCGCGCCACCCCTGTGTGAGGGAGCCTGGCTCCACCTCTGACATCGCCCCTTCGCCTATAAAGACCCCCCGACGGAAAAAACCTAAGACCGGATCAGATTTCCAGAACACATCGCGATCCGCCGCCGCCGTCGACCCGAAGATCGGGAGGGTCCAGAAGCTCTTCCCGGCACCCTGCCGGAGAGGGGAATCGCCACCGGAGGTCTTCTTCATCGCCATGCTTGCCTCCGGAGCGATGAGTGAGTAGTCTACCTTGGACTATGGGTCCATAGCAGTAGCTAGATGGTTGTCTTCTCCACCATGTGCTTCATGTTTAGATCTCATGAGCTGCCCTACATGATTGAGATCACCGTTATGTAATTCTATGATGTTGGTTTGTTGGGATCCGATGAATATTGGTGTTTATGATTAAGTTGATGTACTGAATATTATCTTTTGTTATCTCTATGTTGTTTATGATCTTGCATGCTCTCCGTTGTTAGTAGCTATCTTGGCCGAGTAGTTGCTAGTGACTCCAAGAGGGGGTATTTATGCTCGATAGTGGGTTCATGCCTCTATTTCACCTGGGGGAGTGACAGAAACCTCTAAGGTGGTAGATGTGCTGTTGCTACTAGGGAGAAAACAACATTCATATGCTCAAGGGCATATGCTTTGTTTACATTACACACTTTGCTTAATGCAATTATCTGTTGTTCGCAACTTAATACTACTGGGGTGTTCGGATTGATATCCCCGGGAGTGGATTATTAGTCACAGATGCAGTTGGATGGCGGTCTATGTATTTTGTTGTAATGCCCAGAGTAAATCTCATAGTGATCTTCTTGACATATCACGTTTATCTTTATTCTATCAATTGCCCAACTGTAATTTGTTTACCCAGCATGTTATTTTATCTATGGAGAGACACCACTAGTGAACTGTGGACCCCGGTCCTATTTTAATCATATTGCTATCACCTGTTTACTTTTCCTGCACTGTTTACTTTATTCGCATATTATTACTGTTTTCCACTCGATACACTCATAACCTTTGTTTCAAGCAAACCGGTGAGATTGACAACCTCATCGCAAGTTGGGAGCAAAGTATTTGTTTGTGTGTGTGCAAGTTCCGCATCACCTTCAGTCGTTTGTCTCTCCTCTCCTGACCGATATTAAACCTTGGTTTCTTAACTGAGGGAAAACTAGCTGCTATACACATCATACCTTCCTCTTGGGGTTCCCAACGGGCTGGTCATTCACCACGCACAAGGACTGTCTGCTTCCACGTCAATCACACGTTAGCAGCTCTTTTTCTGGCGCCGTTGCCGGGGAGGAAAGAAGACTTCTGCGAGGGGAGTTTTCGCACACACATTCTTTACTTTGTTATTGTTTTGCTTTACTTTATTTATTTTTACCTGCATTGCTTTTTATCAAAAACCCAAAAAAATTAGAATCCTTGGTAGTTGTTATTTCTTTACTTTAGTTTATCATGTTGTTCCCTAAGTTCATTATGGAGGACCTCTCAGTAGGTAGTGGTTCAATTATTGGAAATAGAAACATTGAGGAGTTCTTTACTCACATTAGTATGCATGAGGAAGTTGAGGAAAAGTCTTGGGTTGAGCTTGCTCCTAGTATTGAAGTTGCTTCTGTTTGTTTAATTGACATGTTGGAAACTAGGTTTGCTAGTCTTAATCCTTATATGCAATATATGTTCCTTAAGCTTCATGAAATTGAGGATCCTGAAAAGAAAGCTTTTATCTTGGAAACCTTGCGCCTAGAATTTAAGGATGTTGTTATTGAAGCTAGGAAGGTTCTTAAACGTTTTAATAAACTCGGTTCACCTATAACGGTTATTAGTACAAATGATGAGGAGGCCGAGATACCTATACCTTGCAAGCTTTTGGGATTGAATGAAGCTTTCGAAAATAATTTTGACTGGATTTGTCCTGAAAATCTTTTTGATGAGAATAGTGTACCAAAGCATGATCACAAAGGGTCTTCAAAAACCTATGTGGATGAAATACAATGCCTTATTGACAAGACCTCTGCTGTTGATCTTAATTCTTCTGCTGATAATACTTGATTCGCAATTTTCTGCGCCTAGCTCAAAGGCGTTAAAGAAAAGCACTCTTGGGAGATAACCCAATGTTTTCTTTTCAGTACTTTTTCTTTTATTTGAGTCTTGGAAGTCATTACTGCTGTAATGACCGCTCCTTATCCTGTTTATTTCGTTTTTGTGCCAAGAGAAGCCTCTAATTTGAGCAAGGTAAAGATTTGGGGATGTTGCTGTCCTGAAACTGTTTTCGGTGCTGCACCGTAAAAATTCGTATAAATTCTCTGTTTATCTTTGGGACCTGCTATTTCTTGTGCATATGCCCCAGGTTATATACAAACTTTTGTTAGTTGAACACTTTTTGATTTGAGCAACAGAAAACCTTTCAAAAATTCGTCCTTTGTCAGCTGTTCTGTTTTGACAGATTTCTGCCAATATTTGTTTTTGCCACTTTATCGCTTTCTTTTGAGTTCTTTTTTATCATGGAACTCTTGTGGAAGTTGCTACAGTAGTATATACTTTATATGTGGTGGTTTTGAGTTGAGACCTGAAGCTAAAAGAGGTTGAATATATTTTATACTTACACTAATGTTGCTAATAGAATTGTGTTTAGTTTTGTATGAAGGAAGTTTTCAAGTGTAGGGATTGGAGAATGATGAGATGAGTTGAAGAATGGACAAAAGCTCAAGCTTGGGGATGCCCATGCATCACCCCAAGAAATATCCAAGAAGTACAAGCGTCAAAGCTTGGGGATGCCCCCGAGGCACCCCTTCTTCATCGGCAAAAATCAGGTCACCTTTCAAGACACTATATTTTTATTGCTTCATGCACTATGTGTTTTTTTGGAGCGTCAGTTGTTTTAGTTTTCTTAGTTGGTTTAGTTTGTTTGTTTGCTGCAATAAATGGTTGGACCCCAACAAATTTCCTTTGGAGGAGATGTACTCGTTTTCATTTGCAAAGAACGCTCTAGTTTTCACTCTTATTAAAAATCGAACGTTCTACTTTTTCTGCTACTGCTTTTGGTTTTCGTTTTCGCCTTGATTTGCATTCAGACCTTGTCATATCTTTTTATCAAGGTGTATTTTTGCCGCTGATCTTTATTGGTTTTCATCAAAAGAGGTGTTTATAAAAATTTCAAATGGTGTTGGAAAAGAGAAAAAGCTTTGTGCAAAATAGTGGTACAAGAAGGAGCTTGTGTAGACTGCGGCTTAGGCTTTTTCATGTCATGCTTGATGTCTTTTTGATAGTATGCTTAGTGGTTTTGCTGTAGCATGACTTGTCTCAAATAACTGAGATTGCTTAATGAGCCTTTGAAAAAAATCATGCGTTGTTTTTATTGTATGGAAGCATTATTTTGGTTTTCTCCTTGATGCTTTATTTGGGTTGACTTGGCGCATGCTCACACATGTTAGACTCTTACAAAGTCGCCATTTGCCTTCATGATCATTTAGTTTTTGACTTTTGATGCCATCTTATGCTTCTTTTAATGTCGCTTTGTCGCTTTGCATGATTATGGCCATTATTGCTCTCTTAGTTGGTCGCTCCCAGACTTTTGCTAGCCCTCGCCTTGTACTGAGTATGAGCTCTACTCGTGCATCCAACTCCTAAAAGCCAAAGTTTTCCAAAGTGTCCACCATACATACCTACTAGCAATTTGCTATTCCAAGTAAATTTGACTTGCTTTTATATTCTCTTCAAATTAAACTCTTACCAGTGTTATGCGAAATTCGGTCAGTAAAGCTCTCACGAACCGGAAGGCACACTTTACTTTTTCCTGTTCTTAAAAATTTGACATTGTGGTCTTTTATGTTGAGTTGTTATGCTTGCAAGTTGTAAGTTGGATTCTAGCCCAGCCATGCTGTCATGGGCAAGCTTTCAACATTGCACTTCTATTTGAGTTGATATCGTGATCTTTTGTTTATGGATGCCCGCGGTGTGAAATGAATTGGGAATCTTGTGAGGATCATGGAGTTTTTATATGTGTTAGGGAAACGCCGGGCCGCCAATCTAAGCCATGCATAATTCATGGTGGAAATTTGCAGCATACCCATGGTGAACATTCGACGACGCATCTCACAATAAAAAGCTAAACAATATAGCAAATAAAAGAGATGTCGAGGTGTTCATTGTCTGCTTGTCCTGTCATTTTGGTGTGGGCTTGTTCCATGTCATCGGGCACGGAGGTACCCCATTGGCGGTTCTCAATGATACACATATATTTACAATGACAAGAGCCTTGCTTGGGACTCTAAGTAAAGTAGCATGAGGTTTGGGTACTCGTATTCACGGGGCACGAGGTTTTCAACTTATGATTTGTCAAGCATATGCATCATAATTGTTCTCGCATTAACTTTAACCATTCAAAATGCTTATGATGGGGGCAATGAGAGCTCAAAGCCGGTAAGTACCATAATTTTTGAAGGTTATAAAACTTGCAATCACTGCTTCCCTCTGCGAAGGGCCTTTCTTCTACTTTTATGTTGAGTCACCACTTTCTTTCTTTATGCACCATTAAGAGAGCATAGTTGTCATTCTTAGTGTGATATGCATTGTCCCAAAGTTCATTGATTGACTCATATTGTTGGTTTCACTTGTTCTTAAATTATTTGTATCTAGTCGCCCTCTTAAACTTGAAGGTGTCCTATGCATTTATGTTTTGCTCTCTTTGAAGGACAAGCTGAAAACCATTTGTATGTTTTTCCTTATGATTTGAACACACGTTTGACTTTCATTGTTTCATTATCATGATCTTTTGTTTGTGTTCATTTGCATGTTTACAACATGGTTGCTAAGTTTCTTATTGTCATGATTATATCTTTCATGCCCATGTTTTAAGTTCTATTGATCCCAGCTCACCAATGCTTACATATATGATCAAGATTGTGTAGGTGCATGTCACCTCAAAAATTATTCTTTGTTATCACTTACCTACTCGAGGACGAGCAGGAGTTAAGCTTGGGGATGCTTGATACGTCTCAAACGTATCTATAATTTTTGATGCTCCATGCTTGTTTTTACACCATTTGCCTATTGTTTCGTTACACTTAGTGGCACTTTTATGCATTTTCCGGAACTAACCTATTAACAAGCGCCACAGTGCCAGTTTCCTGTTTTCTGCGGTTTTTGTGTTTCAGAAGTGATACACAGGAAATATTCTCGGAATTGGACGAAACAAGTTCCTGAAGTCTTATTTTTCCCGGAAGCTTCCAGAGATCCGAAGGAGAGATGGAGAGGGGCCACCAGGGCCCCACACACAGGGCCGGCGCGGCCAGGCCCCTGGCCGCGCCACCCCTGTGTGAGGGAGCCTGGCTCTACCTCTGACATCGCCCCTTCGCCTATAAAGACCCCCCGACGGAAAAAACCTAAGACCGGATCAGATTTCCAGAACACATCGCGATCCGCCGCCGCCATCGACCCGAAGATCGGGAGGGTCCAGAAGCTCTTCCCGGCACCCTGCCGGAGAGGGGAATCGCCACCGGAGGTCTTCTTCATCGCCATGCTTGCCTCCGGAGCGATGAGTGAGTAGTCTACCTTGGACTATGGGTCCATAGCAGTAGCTAGATGGTTGTCTTCTCCACCATGTGCTTCATGTTTAGATCTCATGAGCTGCCCTACATGATTGAGATCACCGTTATGTAATTCTATGATGTTGGTTTGTTGGGATCCGATGAATATTGGTGTTTATGATTAAGTTGATGTACTGAATATTATCTTTTGTTATCTCTATGTTGTTTATGATCTTGCATGCTCTCCGTTGTTAGTAGCTATCTTGGCCGAGTAGTTGCTAGTGACTCCAAGAGGGGGTATTTATGCTCGATAGTGGGTTCATGCCTCTATTTCACCTGGGGGAGTGACAGAAACCTCTAAGGTGGTAGATGTGTTGTTGCTACTAGGGAGAAAACAACATTCATATGCTCAAGGGCATATGCTTTGTTTACATTACACACTTTGCTTAATGCAATTATCTGTTGTTCGCAACTTAATACTACTGGGGTGTTCGGATTGATATCCCCGGGAGTGGATTATTAGTCATAGATGCAGTTGGATGGCGGTCTATGTATTTTGTTGTAATGCCCAGAGTAAATCTCATAGTGATCTTCTTGACATATCACGTTTATCTTTATTCTATCAATTGCCCAACTGTAATTTGTTTACCCAGCATGTTATTTTATCTATGGAGAGACACCACTAGTGAACTGTGGACCCCGGTCCTATTTTAATCATATTGCTATCACCTGTTTACTTTTCCCGCACTGTTTACTTTATTCGCATATTATTACTGTTTTCCACTCGATACACTCATAACCTTTGTTTCAAGCAAACCGGTGAGATTGACAACCTCATCGCAAGTTGGGAGCAAAGTATTTGTTTGTGTGTGTGCAGGTTCCGCATCACCTTCAGTCGTTTGTCTCTCCTCTCCTGACCGATATTAAACCTTGGTTTCTTAACTGAGGGAAAACTAGCTGCTATACACATCATACCTTCCTCTTGGGGTTCCCAACGGGCTGGTCATTCACCACGCACAAGGACTGTCTGCTTCCACGTCAATCACACGTTAGCAGCTCTTTTTCTGGCGCCGTTGCCGGGGAGGAAAGAAGACTTCTGCGAGGGGAGTTTTCGCACACACATTCTTTACTTTGTTATTGTTTTGCTTTACTTTATTTATTTTTACCTGCATTGCTTTTTATCAAAAACCCAAAAAAATTAGAATCCTTGGTAGTTGTTATTTCTTTACTTTAGTTTATCATGTTGTTCCCTAAGTTCATTATGGAGGACCTCTCAGTAGGTAGTGGTTCAATTATTGGAAATAGAAACATTGAGGAGTTCTTTACTCACATTAGTATGCATGAGGAAGTTGAGGAAAAGTCTTGGGTTGAGCTTGCTCCTAGTATTGAAGTTGCTTCTGTTTGTTTAATTGACATGTTGGAAACTAGGTTTGCTAGTCTTAATCCTTATATGCAATATATGTTCCTTAAGCTTCATGAAATTGAGGATCCTGAAAAGAAAGCTTTTATCTTGGAAACCTTGCGCCTAGAATTTAAGGATGTTGTTATTGAAGCTAGGAAGGTTCTTAAACGTTTTAATAAACTCGGTTCACCTATAACGGTTATTAGTACAAATGATGAGGAGGCCGAGATACCTATACCTTGCAAGCTTTTGGGATTGAATGAAGCTTTCGAAAATAATTTTGACTGGATTTGTCCTGAAAATCTTTTTGATGAGAATAGTGTACCAAAGCATGATCACAAAGGGTCTTCAAAAACCTATGTGGATGAAATACAATGCCTTATTGACAAGACCTCTGCTGTTGATCTTAATTCTTCTGCTGATAATACTTGATTCGCAATTTTCTGCGCCTAGCTCAAAGGCGTTAAAGAAAAGCACTCTTGGGAGATAACCCAATGTTTTCTTTTCAGTACTTTTTCTTTTATTTGAGTCTTGGAAGTCATTACTGCTGTAATGACCGCTCCTTATCCTGTTTATTTCATTTTTGTGCCAAGAGAAGCCTCTAATTTGAGCAAGGTAAAGATTTGGGGATGTTGCTGTCCTGAAACTGTTTTCGGTGCTGCACCGTAAAAATTCGTATAAATTCTCTGTTTATCTTTGGGACCTGCTATTTCTTGTGCATATGCCCCAGGTTATATACAAACTTTTGTTAGTTGAACACTTTTTGATTTGAGCAACAGAAAACCTTTCAAAAATTCGTCCTTTGTCAGCTGTTCTGTTTTGACAGATTTCTGCCAATATTTGTTTTTGCCACTTTATCGCTTTCTTTTGAGTTCTTTTTTATCATGGAACTCTTGTGGAAGTTGCTACAGTAGTATATACTTTATATGTGGTGGTTTTGAGTTGAGACCTGAAGCTAAAAGAGGTTGAATATATTTTATACTTACACTAATGTTGCTAATAGAATTGTGTTTAGTTTTGTATGAAGGAAGTTTTCAAGTGTAGGGATTGGAGAATGATGAGATGAGTTGAAGAATGGACAAAAGCTCAAGCTTGGGGATGCCCATGCATCACCCCAAGAAATATCCAAGAAGTACAAGCGTCAAAGCTTGGGGATGCCCCCGAGGCACCCCTTCTTCATCGGCAAAAATCAGGTCACCTTTCAAGACACTATATTTTTATTGCTTCATGCACTATGTGTTTTTTTTGGAGCGTCAGTTGTTTTAGTTTTCTTAGTTGGTTTAGTTTGTTTGTTTGCTGCAATAAATGGTTGGACCCCAACAAATTTCCTTTGGAGGAGATGTACTCGTTTTCATTTGCAAAGAACGCTCTAGTTTTCACTCTTATTAAAAATCGAGCGTTCTACTTTTTCTGCTACTGCTTTTGGTTTTCGTTTTCGCCTTGATTTGCATTCAGACCTTGTCATATCTTTTCATCAAGGTGTATTTTTGCCGCTGATCTTTATTGGTTTTCATCAAAAGAGGTGTTTATAAAAATTTCAAATGGTGTTGGAAAAGAGAAAAAGCTTTGTGCAAAATAGTGGTACAAGAAGGAGCTTGTGTAGACTGCGGCTTAGGCTTTTTCATGTCATGCTTGATGTCTTTTTGATAGTATGCTTAGTGGTTTTGCTGTAGCATGACTTGTCTCAAATAACTGAGATTGCTTAATGAGCCTTTGAAAAAATCATGCGTTGTTTTTATTGTATGGAAGCATTATTTTGGTTTTCTCCTTGATGCTTTATTTGGGTTGACTTGGCGCATGCTCACACATGTTAGACTCTTACAAAGTCGCCATTTGCCTTCATGATCATTTAGTTTTTGACTTTTGATGCCATCTTATGCTTCTTTTAATGTCGCTTTGTCGCTTTGCATGATTATGGCCATTATTGCTCTCTTAGTTGGTCGCTCCCAGACTTTTGCTAGCCCTCGCCTTGTACTGAGTATGAGCTCTACTCGTGCATCCAACTCCTAAAAGCCAAAGTTTTCCAAAGTGTCCACCATACATACCTACTAGCAATTTGCTATTCCAAGTAAATTTGACTTGCTTTTATATTCTCTTCAAATTAAACTCTTACCAGTGTTATGCGAAATTCGGTCAGTAAAGCTCTCACGAACCGGAAGGCACACTTTACTTTTTCCTGTTCTTAAAAATTTGACATTGTGGTCTTTTATGTTGAGTTGTTATGCTTGCAAGTTGTAAGTTGGATTCTAGCCCAGCCATGCTGTCATGGGCAAGCTTTCAACATTGCACTTCTATTTGAGTTGATATCGTGATCTTTTGTTTATGGATGCCCGCGGTGTGAAATGAATTGGGAATCTTGTGAGGATCATGGAGTTTTTATATGTGTTAGGGAAACGCCGGGCCGCCAATCTAAGCCATGCATAATTCATGGTGGAAATTTGCAGCATACCCATGGTGAACATTCGACGACGCATCTCACAATAAAAAGCTAAACAATATAGCAAATAAAAGAGATGTCGAGGTGTTCATTGTCTGCTTGTCCTGTCATTTTGGTGTGGGCTTGTTCCATGTCATCGGGCACGGAGGTACCCCATTGGCGGTTCTCAATGATACACATATATTTACAATGACAAGAGCCTTGCTTGGGACTCTAAGTAAAGTAGCATGAGGTTTGGGTACTCGTATTCACGGGGCACGAGGTTTTCAACTTATGATTTGTCAAGCATATGCATCATAATTGTTCTCGCATTAACTTTAACCATTCAAGATGCTTATGATGGGGGCAATGAGAGCTCAAAGCCGGTAAGTACCATAATTTTTGAAGGTTATAAAACTTGCAATCACTGCTTCCCTCTGCGAAGGGCCTTTCTTCTACTTTTATGTTGAGTCACCACTTTCTTTCTTTATGCACCATTAAGAGAGCATAGTTGTCATTCTTAGTGTGATATGCATTGTCCCAAAGTTCATTGATTGACTCATATTGTTGGTTTCACTTGTTCTTAAATTATTTGTATCTAGTCGCCCTCTTAAACTTGAAGGTGTCCTATGCATTTATGTTTTGCTCTCTTTGAAGGACAAGCTGAAAACCATTTGTATGTTTTTCCTTATGATTTGAACACACGTTTGACTTTCATTGTTTCATTATCATGATCTTTTGTTTGTGTTCATTTGCATGTTTACAACATGGTTGCTAAGTTTCTTATTGTCATGATTATATCTTTCATGCCCATGTTTTAAGTTCTATTTATCCCAGCTCACCAATGCTTACATATATGATCAAGATTGTGTAGGTGCATGTCACCTCAAAAATTATTCTTTGTTATCACTTACCTACTCGAGGACGAGCAGGAGTTAAGCTTGGGGATGCTTGATACGTCTCAAACGTATCTATAATTTTTGATGCTCCATGCTTGTTTTTACACCATTTGCCTATTGTTTCGTTACACTTAGTGGCACTTTTATGCATTTTCCGGAACTAACCTATTAACAAGCGCCACAGTGCCAGTTTCCTGTTTTCTGCTGTTTTTGTGTTTCAGAAGTGATACACAGGAAATATTCTCGGAATTGGACGAAACAAGTTCCTGAATTCTTATTTTTCCCGGAAGCTTCCAGAGATCCGAAGGAGAGACGGAGAGGGGCCACCAGGGCCCCACACACAGGGCCGGCGCGGCCAGGCCCCTGGCCGCACCACCCCTGTGTGAGGGAGCCTGGCTCCACCTCTGACATCGCCCCTTCGCCTATAAAGACCCCCCGACGGAAAAAACCTAAGACCGGATCAGATTTCCAGAACACATCGCGATCCGCCGCCGCCGTCGACCCGAAGATCGGGAGGGTCCAGAAGCTCTTCCCGGCACCCTGCCGGAGAGGGGAATCGCCACCGGAGGTCTTCTTCATCGCCATGCTTGCCTCCGGAGCGATGAGTGAGTAGTCTACCTTGGACTATGGGTCCATAGCAGTAGCTAGATGGTTGTCTTCTCCACCATGTGCTTCATGTTTAGATCTCATGAGCTGCCCTACATGATTGAGATCACCGTTATGTAATTCTATGATGTTGGTTTGTTGGGATCCGATGAATATTGGTGTTTATGATTAAGTTGCTGTACTGAATATTATCTTTTGTTATCTCTATGTTGTTTATGATCTTGCATGCTCTCCGTTGTTAGTAGCTATCTTGGCCGAGTAGTTGCTAGTGACTCCAAGAGGGGGTATTTATGCTCGATAGTGGGTTCATGCCTCTATTTCACCTGGGGGAGTGACAGAAACCTCTAAGGTGGTAGATGTGCTGTTGTTACTAGGGAGAAAACAACATTCATATGCTCAAGGGCATATGCTTTGTTTACATTACACACTTTGCTTAATGCAATTATCTGTTGTTCGCAACTTAATACTACTGGGGTGTTTGGATTGATATCCCCGGGAGTGGATTATTAGTCACAGATGCAGTTGGATGGCGGTCTATGTATTTTGTTGTAATGCCCAGAGTAAATCTCATAGTGATCTTCTTGACATATCACGTTTATCTTTATTCTATCAATTGCCCAACTGTAATTTGTTTACCCAGCATGTTATTTTATCTATGGAGAGACACCACTAGTGAACTGTGGACCCCGGTCCTATTTTAATCATATTGCTATCACCTGTTTACTTTTCTCGCACTGTTTACTTTACTCGCATATTATTACTGTTTTCCACTCGATACACTCATAACCTTTGTTTCAAGCAAACCGGTGAGATTGACAACCTCATCGCAAGTTGGGAGCAAAGTATTTGTTTGTGTGTGTGCAGGTTCCGCATCACCTTCAGTCATTTGTCTCTCCTCTCCTGACCGATATTAAACCTTGGTTTCTTAACTGAGGGAAAACTAGCTGCTATACACATCATACCTTCCTCTTGGGGTTCCCA
The DNA here is from genome assembly GCA_007115705.1 of Dactylis glomerata. Taxonomy (NCBI): domain Eukaryota; kingdom Viridiplantae; phylum Streptophyta; class Magnoliopsida; order Poales; family Poaceae; genus Dactylis; species Dactylis glomerata. The sequence goes on from QXEO01000339.1 coordinate 9,301,646, forward strand.
ACGGGCTGGTCATTCACCACGCACAAGGACTGTCTGCTTCCACGTCAATCACACGTTAGCAAGCGTCTAGGAAGCATCCAGGTGAGCTTACGCATCTTGAGAGCATTTTATTGAGTCTTAGGAGTCGCCGTAGGTAGTCCGCACCGTAGACCACCGTCCGCCGCCGTAGTCGTGCTCACCGGAGAGCAAGCTCCGGTGACCAAAAACTGGCACCAACACTACCGTCCGGTGTCGTTTGGTCCCCTGCATCGAATACACATAACCGTGCTTCCAATTTTGGTCTAAATCATCGAATTTGTGATCAACTGTGAGGGGAGATGGTAGTGTGACGTCATGATTGCCACGTCATCCATTTTGACCGTGGTCAACCACCAACGTGGCTGCTCACGAGGCCAGGCCCCATCAGTCAATGACTCTGGTTAGGGTTAGAGCCGGTGAGAAAAGTATCCCTGTTAATCAGAAATTCCAGAAAATAAAAGAAACTTTGCAAATTCATATCTAATTCAAATAAAATCAAAAAAATACAAATAATATATCAAAATGTTCATAAAAACACAATATACCTATTTACTTCATAATATTGCATGCTGGTGTGAAATAATTTTGAACCAAATTTAAAAACTTGATTAAGTAGTATTTGAACTTTGAATTTAAATCCAACTAAAATAATATAAACAAAATTAACAAATACCAAATAAAACTTTGACAACTTCAACAAATTTTATTTCAATTAACATTTCATTATTTCAAAAATGAAAATCATATACTTTACTATTAGGATTTCAAACCCTAAAATGATTTTTCCTAAATAAATTCAAAATAGTAAAATTTGGGAGAAATCATAAACTTGAATAAGAATTATTCCCTAACTCTAAAATTGCTATTTCAACAATTGTTTCATTAAGAGAAACTCTAACATCCATTTAAAAATCTTTAATCACTTAAAAATTTGGATTCCACCCTGAAAATCTAGGAACAGAAATACTGGGCTTTCTAAATTATTGTTAGATACTAATAGAACCCTACATTGGACTTCCAATTCAATAACACTTTAAGTGATATGTTCTTCAAAAGTAATTCTTTTGAAGTACATATAACTTTAAGTTCTACCACTACTTTTTAGTACTAAAACAAATAACTACCCTGATAAGCTAGCCTTGTTATGCATTCTAATTCCACCATGATTGGTTAGATTTGATGATCTATTTTCAACATGGTATACCTTAGTTAATTAACCATTTGCAACACCTTTGTTACAACTTGTAAACTATTAACTTCCTGACATCACCTAATCACCATTCCTCTAAGTAACAAAAATATGGCTATTAAGGCTTGTGTTCTTCAAAAGTAATTCTTTCTAAGAACATATCAGATAAGCATCACCTCAATTCCTATGTCCTAAGTTTAGCAAAGACCCAGGCATGTTAAGATTATTAACAACCCTGGAATCAACCATGATTGGATTATCTGAGCACTACTAGCTCATTACTAACTAATTGAGTGTCTATGCTAGTTTAGATTGTTATCAATTATAGAAACAACTATTTTTGGTAACAATAGTCTAAACTACCTTGAATGTCCATGCTTTACTAAAACCCTTTTAATATTGAATGAAACTTAGCTTGTTCCCTTGAAATACTTATCTATTAACTACTCTTTGGTTATGATAGAATCATGCTAATCACTAGAACACTAAACCTTAGGTGTAGTGCTTCTAAACAATAATAAACATGTTCTTCAAATGTTATTCTTTTAAAAGACATTGAATGTAAGTAACCAACTATTCCATTAAGCTTGAACATAGATAACTCTATTAGTGTCTCAAGATTGTTGTCAACCCTAAGACTAATTGTGTATTTCTATCTAATAAGAATTACTACAGCTTTGCTTGTCCATAACCAACTACTTGATTGCTAATAACAAGATACCACTTAAAAGTGTTACTTTCAAGTCTTCACCTATTGCTATACCTATCCTCTGCAATAACTCTTGTTTTAAGCCTTATTCTAATACTTTGAAAGTTTGTCAGTCAATCAAAAATACTTAACAACCTTGTTGTGGAGTGAATCTAAAAGTGCAACTCATTATAAAGAAATCATCACAACCTTATATATTAAACCATCGGGATTAGGTTACGCTTAGATCGATGCATAGCATATAATTTGCATATCATGCTGCAGTTCTTTTAACATCATCTTTACCAGATGATGGTGCTATTTCAATATTTGGATTTCCTACGTATCGAAGACCTTGACTTGCATAATCTTGCAGTCAAAAAGGCAAGTTTATCTTGCTCATATCTCTTGGTTGCACTGGTTTTAAAACTACTTGCAAAGTGTTGACTTCAAACTCTAACATTTCAAAAAGGGATGGAAAATCTATTTTCATAAGTAATATGACTAGTGGTTATCAACCAGTGGTGATAACCTAGGAAGGCTGGCAGGTGGAACCACGGTAAGATTGTGGTGGTGGAGGTTCCACTTGTACGGGAAAGTAAACCTAGGACTAACTACCAATGCCACAGTTATTCTGGTGCCGTAAAAACCGTGTCGTCCAAGAGACTTGGAATGGGAAGGGAAAGTCAGCTGTATCTTCTCTCGTTCGCATGTCAACGGGCAGCCAGTTGTCGATCGCGATAGATCTTGCGAGACTACTTGCATATGGGTGGGACACCTAAGTTCTCATGGCACTGGTGTCTATGATGGTCTGCAAGGGATGCCTAGGTACTTCATCGTTGGGGGTGAATATCAGGGGCACAACCTGCTTGCGTGAATTGGGTGGGCATGCGTTGTGCGGAGAAGGCAGTGAATGGCTTGGATCAATGACTGGGCCCCACACCAAGGAAGTGTGGACGAGCTCATGACTCGGTTGTGCAACAAGGCTTTGATCTCTTTTGGAAGGACACACCTCTGCAGAGTGTAAAATGATGTGACATGTTACCCCTTGTTCCGGGAAGGAGCTGCGAACGCGGCAGGAAAGGTGCTCTCAAGGCACTAATACCCTGTGTTGGCTGTTGGCATAGTTTTCATAAGTAAAAGCAATCTTTCAAGAAACTTTGATAAAACCTTGCATTGGCCTCAACTCTTTTGGGTCCATGGCTTTAGTTAGAGCATAGCACACAACTTCTTTCTAAAGAAACTTGCTGGGTAACACTCGTTACTCACCCCAATCTTTTAAACCCTTGCTAGACTATGAAGAATTAGATTGAAGGCAACCCAAGGATGCAACCTCAAGACATTAAAGATGAAGCATTCTACCAACGTCATGATTTTCAGCGGAGTTGACAATTATTGCGAAGCTTGGTGAAAAACTAGAATAGGGATAGAACGGAACCAGTTTCCCTATTCCTAGAACCTAAGTAGCTAGGATATTTCTTTAGCTAACCAAATGCATTAGAGGTATTTGTAGTCCTCTTTTAGAATTTGTTGTATTCTTTCTCGGTTGTAGTCGCCAGGACTAAACCTCTACCTGTTGAGGAGGTTCTGAAGATCTTCTGTATGCTGAAAATTGTAATCCTATAGACATACCGTGAACCTGCGATGTTTCTGTTGTACCACTCTGATGGATGTAATACTAGTGAGACGGTGTTTCATTAGTGTTATGTCAACGACTTGCATACTACACATGCAGTGGTATGCTGGGTCACCGCAGCTGGTATCAGAGCAAATGCTTTGACCCTAGGATTAAAACCCTTTAATAGGAGACCTGTAGGTTTGGTAGTGACTATAGGAAGCCATCTTATCTAAACCAATTCTTCTTATGGCTTGGGATGGATATTCAACAAAAGAATAATCCTGACACACTTAAGTCAAATTGTCTTACCTGCTTTTCCTAAGTGAAGTTAGATATCTTGTTCCATACCTAGTTGATATGACATCACTAGAGCCTTACATAAAGGATGGATGTGGATTATATTTGGTATACAATACACGGTAGCCCAAAGAGAGGATATAACCGGAACGGGAAATATCCTATTGGAAGAAGTATACCAAGGGCATTTGGTTAAGCTTGAGTCATCCGAAATTGTAGTAGGATGATGTGAAGTGATTTAGGGAAGCTATATGAAGTTGTAGCATCTCATGTTTAATATGTATGTGGATACTCAAGAATGCCATATACGATTATGATGTACTGATAGTTTAAACACTTTAATTATGTTAGATTCACTTGACAATCTTTACATGAAGGAGTAGAACCCTATAATAAACAAGCAATTTCAAGCCGAGGAGGAAGATGTTCAAATAGAGTGGTGAATGAAGTGTTCCAACCCATGGCAACTAGGCCAAGTATGACATGACCATAGTTTTTAGTCAGAGAAGATTGTCAAAGCACAATGGAGAAGCTCTATAGAAGTCATGGATTTGGGTGAACCATGCTTAGTGAAGTTTGTATGAGGTATAAGAAAGTAAGAAGTTTTGAGAGATCATGTGAGATTCGTCTTCAATAGGATGGAAGGTAAGCTAGAAGTAAGGAATCTGGATCCGTTAGACTGATTCCCAAACCCCTTTGCTCAAATCTATTCGGTTGTAATTGGTCAATTGGAGTAGATATTGAGACAAAGCGTAGCAGTCCACCACTACGTGCATTATAGAGCAATATAAACCTATATTATTTGATGCTATAAGGTACACATCTAAGCCTGAATTTTAGAGATATTTTACTCACGGGCTTATGATGATGTATGTTGCCAGCACAATTTTGGATTTTCTTGAATTTTATTGTGTGACTAGATCTATACATGAAGTTGGACTTTGATGTGCAAGTGCATATTGCATCATCGAGTTCTTACTTGATGTTATAGTTCTAGATGGTTAAGGGACTCGTGTGAGGGAGAGACGAATTCTAAAGGCAATCAAGCTAGAAGATGAAGGATCACCAGATAAAGGAAGCCAAAAGAAGAAAGCTTCAGTGATACTTCTAAGGAATACTAGAAGGATCCACAACTAGTTTAGTAAAACAACAGAAAAGTTGGAATTTATTAACACCCTAGTTCTTAAAACCCTAGAGGTAACTTTAGGTTATTGAGTAGAATCACTAATTAGGTAACGGCAAATGAGTTTAAGGTATTTGAGCTCGTTGTTATACAGCCTTGGTTATGCTTAGTACATCATGGGTTGATTGAGGTGTTGTAATACCGATGATCCATTCCGGTATTGCCTGCTGCTTTATTCAGCCTGGGAGTGGTAACCCTAGTAACCCTCATTGATAGCGTGACTAAGACACATAACATCTCTGTATAACATTGATCCCTAGTCCCGAAATCTTGAATTGTTGATTGGTGGTTAAGACGTTAGCAATGCATTTCCTTACCCTAGAGATGTAGTCTTTGTCTACGGACCAAGACTTGTGAGGATTCGTGTCAACAATGATCCGTTGAGACCAGTGGATCGTTTATAACCTTGTTACGTCATGTTTTGTTCAACTTATACAATTGCCTATCGTGGATGTCCTCCGGTACAAGAGAAACTCTGCCAGATTTCTCCTGTGGCTTTGTATATATCCTACCATCTGAATTATGGTAGATAACAATGGGAAAACCCAATTCTCATCAACCTTTATAACTTTTGGGTAAAAACATACATCCAAAAGTGGAATAGAACACCCCACCTAAAGGCTTTATCGAAGAATTTGTACCGGATATCCACAATTGTGTGGGTAAACCGCAGACTTCTTTGAGAAACCATTAGAAAGACGTAGTAGGAAGACCGACTAAGATTTATAGTTTAACCATGGACTACTAACGGTTAGAGATCAATATGTTCAAGGACCATTAGAAAAGTCTAAGGGGAGAGTCCAGGGAACTTAAAAGTGTTGAAAATTGGATGAAGTATGTCGGTAGTAAATTATTTCAGGATTTGTCGGAACCTTATAGAGTTCGGCAAAGGAGTGAGATAATTTTGACCATAATCACACCAAGTATGAACCGCAGCTGGTATCATGAACCACCGTTGGAGAAGTTTGAGATTAGAGTTAACCATAATCTTTAACCTAGAAGACCTATTAAGACTATAGAGATGGATCAGAAACCTTGATTGGACACCTTAAATGTGTTTAATCCGTTCTTAGGTGGTAAAACCAAGAGCCAATTAGGAAGATATATAGGAACAATTAGTAGGACCCTATAAGCCATAGAAAGAATTGCAAACATGGATAATCCAAGAGAATGATCAAGAAGAGACCAAGATGGATGGAGTTCAAGAGACTATTGTTCGGAGTTAGACAATAATAGTTTTGAGTATCACTCTGGACAAAGGATACCATCTATATCCCAATTAGTTGGTAAAGGAACTTCAAGACATATGATACCAATAACAAGTTCGTCCAACAACGTATGAGAGCGAAAACTTCGGGACGAAGTTTAGTTTAAGGGGGGAGACTGTAATATCCCAGGATTAGAGGTTACAAAATAGAGGCAAGAGATGTGTGCATTGCATTTCATGCATAGAAAATCCGGGTAATTTTCGCGCATTTAAATAAAACATATCAAAGTGATTGGAGTTTCACTTGAGTTGATGGAATTGAAGTAACTCATCAATTGAAGCGCGATAAACTTCAATATGACCTTTGCTAAAACCTTGTTTTGGGTAGTGATAGTTACAACAACTAAAAGAGAGTTAAGTGATGTAAAACTAAAATGCTTGACACACCCTTTTAGAACCAAATATTTATTCACACCAAGATTATCATGGTATTCTTTAAACCCTACTTCTTTCATGCTAAAGAAGTCAACACAAGTCTGATTCTTAAATCATGATCTATTCTATATTCTTATGTTCTAATCTAGTGAGTCCAAATGTGAGAAGTGGAAAGGTTAACTCAATGCCAATTTGGTTATTAGATTTACCTTAATTTTAGGTGAGATAACTTAAGAGCATTAGAGCCATTCCTAGAAAGGTCAACTAGGAGACTTTAGCTATGACTCAACTTCTAATTAGGTTAAGTCATTTGATATAGGGGGTGATCGTATCATAAACCCTAATTCTGGTTTAGACTGGAACCATTCTTAGGTAGTGACCAATACTTAGACTTATGAAGTTATGAAGTGGAGTAGATCCTATATGAACCACACAATGGGGAGATTATATCTTTAATCTCATAAGGTTGGTACAACCTAGAATAAACCCTTGGTAGAGGGAGTTGATGAAGGAAATAAAATGGATTTATTATGGGAGTTGATGAAGGAAATAGTATGATCATGTTAGGTATATAACTATGCTTGCTGATGAAGATAATTAGGTTAGCTATAAAACCTAGTCTGATAAGCAGATATCATCCTAAAACCAAGTGTGGGTAGGAGTCCAACTTAAACCCATCTCACTCAGGAGATAACCAACTTGTTATAGTTATCTGAGAAACCTTGATCTGTGTACAAGTTTCCATTGAGTGAATCATCTAATATAGGTTGAGCAGATCCTAAGCCTTGATCTAGACACTTGTTTACTTTATAGAGCCTTTGTTGCATTGAGCACTTCTTAAAGGGAACACTATTTTCTTGATTAGTGTAATAACCTTCTATCAAATTCCATGTCTTTTTGTCCATTCATTTAGAAACCATTCCAAAGTATCATTCCAACTTATGCATCACTATGTGATCATAAGATATATCTATTTCCATGTCTTAACCTTAAACTCAGGAATTATGTCCAAACCATAATCCTTCTCTTAACAACCAAGCCCATTACCTCGTGATCTACCCATATGATAATGAGTATTTTGATCATCCAGTCAAATATTCTTTAATAAGAAGAGGATAAGAGACACCTTCAGAAATTAAAGTAAATAATCAAGGTTATTACTATTGACCTTGAAGTAGCCTTAGGAGAACTTGTATGTCATCAAGAAAATAGGAAACCCAATGGTAGAAATAGTATATATGATAATTGTCCTTTCATACAAGTACAAGTTATTGGTTCTACATAAGCACTGCAATAATTTATTCAAATCTAGGAAGTATAACTAAAGCTTCAAATGTGTGGTAGATAAAATATATGCACATTAAGAATCATATTCAAGTCTTACATGTGTCAATGCCATATAAAAATCCTTTAAAAACAATATAATGAACTAGTAAGGTGCTAGTTGTATTTTACAATAATTCTTGAATTCAAAAACCTAGCAAAGTATTTCAAATACTCCACAAAAGCTAATTGGAAATATCCCACTCAAGATTCACAATAAATAATCCCAATGATGTGTATAATGTCTTATGTGGAAGTGCACATATAAAATTTATCTAATATTGTGTGTTGAATCAGTAGTGACATATTCATATTTGAGAAGAATTTCCAAACTTAAAAATCTGCAAAACATGATAGCAAATTTGAGTTATAAATTAAAGCTCAAAACAGGAAATACAAAAGAAAGAAACTGAAGAAAAAAAATAGAGGTTGGACTTACCAGACCGTAGCCCATCCAGTTCAGCCCAGCAACCAGCAAACCGGCCCTCTTAGCCAACCTGGTACCGCTTCACCGAAATGAGCTGGGGAGGAGGTCGTCTCCTACCTCGTGCCAAGCAGCTCGGTGGCGCCAGGGATGTCGTCCATCCCCGTCGACGCATGAGATGAAGACCGCCGACCCTGGACGCCTATAAGAAGCCCCGCGCCGCCAAGGAAACCCTAGAGCCGCACCCCTTCTCTCTCTCCCAAGTTCTTGCAGGTTACCAAAACCCTAGCTCCGGTCAAGATCCTCGCCGTCGCTACAGGTCATCGGAAGCCTCAACGTCAAGCCCTGGAGCTCCGCCTCGATGCATAGGATCTTCCGGTGGGAGAAATCGAGAGATGGTGGTCTCAATCGACGGATTTTCACCGTTCCCCTTTGCAGCAACTCGCTGGAATCGGCGAGATTGCGGTCAGCTCCGTCCATTATTCACCCCGGCGAGCGTCTAGGAAGCATCCAGGTGAGCTTACGCATCTTGAGAGCATTTTATCGAGTCTTAGGAGTCGCCGTAGGTAGTCCGCACCGTAGACCACCGTCCGCCACCGTAGTCGTGCTCACTGGAGAGCAAGCTCCGGTGACCAAAAACTGGCACCAACACTACCGTCCGGTGTCATTTGGTCCCCTGCATCCAATACACATAACCGTGCTTCCAATTTTGGTCTAAATCATCGAATTTGTGATCAACTGTGAGGGGAGATGGTAGTGTGACGTCATGATTGCCACGTCATCCATTTTGACCGTGGTCAACCACCAACGTGGCTGCTGACGAGGCCAGGCCCCATCAGTCAATGACTCTGGTTAGGGTTAGAGCCGGTGAGAAAAGTATCCCTGTTAATCAGAAATTCCAGAAAATAAAAGAAACTTTGCAAATTCATATCTAATTCAAATAAAATCAGAAAAATACAAATAATATATCAAAATGTTCAGAAAAACATAATATACCTATTTACTTCATAATATTGCATGCTTGTGTGAAATAATTTTGAACCAAATTTAAAAACTTGATTAAGTAGTATTTGAACTTTGAATTTAAATCCAACTAAAATAATATAAACAAAATTAACAAATACCAAATAAAACTTTGACAACTTCAACAAATTTTATTTCAATTAACATTTAATTATTTCAAAAATGAAAATCATATACTTTATTATTAGGATTTCAAACCCTAAAATGATTTTTCCTAAATAAATTCAAAATAGTAAAATTTGGGAGAAATCATAAACTTGAATAAGAATTATTCCCTAACTCTAAAATTGCTATTTCAACAATTGTTTCATTAAGAGAAACTCTAACATCCATTTAAAAATCTTTAATCACTTAAAAATTTGGATTCCACCCTGAAAATCTAGGAACAGAAATACTAGGCTTTCTAAATTATTGTTAGATACTAATAGAACCCTACATTGGACTTCCAATTCAATAACACTTTAAGTGATATGTTCTTCAAAAGTAATTCTTTTGAAGTACATATAACTTTAAGTTCTACCACTACTTTTTAGTACTAAAACAAATAACTACCCTGATAAGCTAGCCTTGTTATGCATTCTAATTCCACCATGATTGGTTAGATTTGATGATCTATTTTCAACATGGTATACCTTAGTTAATTAACCATTTGTAACACCTTTGTTACAACTTGTAAACTATTAACTTCCTGACATCACCTAATCACCATTCCTCTAAGTAACAAAAATATGGCTATTAAGGCTTGTGTTCTTCAAAAGTAATTCTTTCTAAGAACATATCAGATAAGCATCACCTCAATTCCTATGTCCTAAGTTTAGCAAAGACCCAGGCATGTTAAGATTATTAACAACCCTGGAATCAACCATGATTGGATTATCTGAGCACTACTAGCTCATCACTAACTAATTGAGTGTCTATGCTAGTTTAGATTGTTATCAATTATAGAAACAACTATTTTTGGTAACAATAGTCTAAACTACCTTGAATGTCCATGCTTTACTACAACCCTTTTAATATTGAATGAAACTTAGCTTGTTCCCTTGGAATACTCATCTATTAACTACTCTTTGGTTATGATAGAATCATGCTAATCACTAGAACACTAAACCTTAGGTGTAGTGCTTCTAAACAATAATAAACATGTTCTTCAAATGTTATTCTTTTAAAAGACATTGAATGTAAGTAACCAACTATTCCATTAAGCTTGAACATAGATAACTCTATTAGTGTCTCAAGATTGTTGTCAACCCTAAGACTAACTGTGTATTCCTATCTAATAAGAATTACTTTAGCTTTGCTTGTCCATAACCAACTACTTGATTGCTAATAACAAGATACCACTTAAAAGTGTTACTTTCAAGTCTTCACCTATTGCTATACCTATCCTCTGCAATAACTCTTGTTTTAAGCCTTATTCTAATACTTTGAAAGTTTGTCAATCAATCAAAAATACTTAACAACCTTGTTGTGGAGTGAATCTAAAAGTGCAACTCATTATAAAGAAATCATCACAACCTTATATATTAAACCATCGGGATTAGGTTACGCTTAGAGCGATGCATAGCATATAATTTGCATATCATGCTGCAGTTCTTTTAACATCATCTTTACCAGATGATGGTGCTATTTCAATATTTGGATTTCCTACGTATCGAAGACCTTGACTTGCATAATCTTGCAGTCAAAAAGGCAAGTTTATCTTGCTCATATCTCTTGGTTGCACTGGTTTTAAAACTACTTGCAAAGTGTTGACTTCAAACTCTAACATTTCAAAAAGGGATGGAAAATCTATTTTCATAAGTAATATGACTAGTGGTTATCAACCAGTGGTGATAACCTAGGAAGGCTGGCAGGTGGAACCACGGTAAGATGGTGGTGGTGGAGGTTCCACTTGTACGGGAAAGTAAACCTAGGACTAACTACCAATGCCACAGTTATTCTGGTGCCATAAAAACCGTGTTGTCCAAGAGACTTGGAATGGGACGGGAAAGTCAGCTGTATCTTCTCTTGTTCGCATGTCAACGGGCAGCCAATTGCCGGTCGCGGTAGATCTTGCGAGACTACTTGCATATGGGTGGGACACCTAAGTTCTCACGGCATTGGTGTCTATGATGGTCTGCAAGGGACGCCTAGGTACTTCATCGTTGGGGGTGAATATCAGGGGCACAACCTGCTTGCGTGAATTGGGTGGGCATGCGTTGTGCGGAGAAGGCAGTGAATGGCTTGGATCAATGACTGGCCCCCACATCAAGGAAGTGTGGACGAGCTCATGACTCGGTTGTGCAACAAGGCTTTGATCTCTTTTGGAAGGACACACCTCTGCAGAGTGTAAAATGATGTGACATGTTACCCTTTGTTCCGGGAAGGAGCTGCGAACGCGGCAGGAAAGGTGCTCTCAAGGCACTAATACCCTGTGTTGGCTGTTGGGCATAGTTTTCATAAGTAAAAGCAATCTTTCAAGAAACTTTGATAAAACCTTGCAATGACCTACGACTCTTTTGGGTCCATGGCTTTAGTTAGAGCATATCACACAACTTCTTTCTAAAGAAACTTGCTGGGTAATTCTCATTACTCACCCCAATCTCTTAAACCCTTGCTAGACTATGAAGAATTAGATTGAAGGCAACCCAAGGATGCAACCTCAAGACATTAAAGATGAAGCATTCTACCAACGTCATGATTTTCAGCGGAGTTGACAATTATTGCGAAGCTTGGTGGAAAACTAGAATAGGGATAGAAGGGAACCCGTTTCCCTATTCCTAGAACCTAAGTAGCTAGGATATTTCTTTAGCTAACCAAATGCATTAGAGGTATTTGTAGTCCTCTTTTAGAATTTGTTGTATTCTTTCTCGGTTGTAGTCGCCAGGACTAAACCTCTACCTATTGAGGAGGTTCTGAAGATCTTCTGTATGCTGAAAATTATAATCCTATAGACATACCGTGGACCTGCGATGTTTCTGGTGTACCACTCTGATGGATGTAATATTAGTGAGACGGTGTTTCATTAGTGTTATGTCAACGACTTGCATACTACACATGCAGTGGTATGCTGGGTCACCACACTATCTGTGGAGTATAACCAAAAATCTGCTGCGCTATGCCTCCATACTGCTGCTGGCTCAAGTAGTCGTACTTCGGCTGCTGCACATAGCCTAAACCTCCAGGCTGGTAAGGATCAGGCTGCTGCTGATGCTGCCAAGCTGAACCTCCAGCCTGATCAGGAGCAGGCTGATGGTGAGGCCCAGCTGAACCTCCAGCCTGGTAAGGATCAGGCTGCTGCTGATGCTGCCAAGCTGAACCTCCAGCCTGATCAGGAGGAGGTGGCCTCTGTCTCGACGTGGAACGCCGCGTAGCTGAACGTCTAGGCTCAACAGTAGAAGGTGGCATCATACTCCCCTGTGGATCAAGACGTGGACGTGGTGCATGCCTGAGAGGGGCTAGAGGCGTAGGCACTTCTGGATACCGCGGTGGACGCGGCGTCCAAGTATGAGGGTCCATTTGTCCAGTTCTCCGACGAACATCGTCTGTAGTACGGCAAATGAGAGTGGAGTAAATAGAACGTAGCTTCTTCTCCACCTTGCCCAGAAAGGTGACAACAGGCTGGCGTGGAATTAGAGCCGCCGTAGACTGAGATCGTGCAAAGTGGTAAATGTCATTAGCGGCTTCGTGAACCTCATCGGCCTACAAAAATAGAACCAAAAATAATGTGTACGATTATCTACAAAATAGAGAGTTTAGCATATCAACATTTAATTGTAATAACTTATAGCTTGTATTCTTGAGCCTCCTGAAGATCCTGTCTCATACATGTCACATAGTGCAGGTTCAAAATATCCCTTGGGGTCTTTTGCCTTAGTGAGAAATGTGCGGGTACATCGGCCATACCTGGTCAAATACTGATCAAAGAGTACAGGATCAAACGGCATATCTGAGGACCAAACATTATTCCGCGCAGATTCTCACTCTCTAATGTATTTCCCAATAAATGTTAGCCACTTCTCCACGGTCCTATTTGTGCCCTTCCTTTTTAACCTGTTTCTGCAAATTATAACATTAGCACCATATTAGCAGCAGTCTGCACGTATGTATCTTATAAAAAATAGCAGCAGTCTGCACGTATGTATCTTATAAAAAATTGATATGCAAGCAAGTATGTTAGTTTGTAACAATTGTGTTAACTTACTCGTGGATTTCTGCTAGTAATGGCTCATCCGCTGGCGGTGGAACTACATCCTGAAGAAGATTAAATTGTCTCATAACCCTTTGTTGAGACATCTCCTCCACAAATATATCAAACACAATCTTGGACTTCGTAAGCCAGTATTCCTGATCTCTTGTGCACAAATCAGAATGCCCACCAGGATATCTAGCTGCGATACTATCAGGCGAATATGGGTCCCAGATTACCACATCGCCGGGGTAAAAATCAAATGCCTCGGTAATCGACTGGTAGCAGCCCCTCACCTGGTCAAAGGCAAACCGTCTCTGTATGTAAAAATTAACAGTTAGTTTGATAAGTACGTATTTGAGCAATTTAAAATGAAAACAATATCGTTATGCATGTACCTTTCGACGTGTCCAAAGTGTAGCAATAGTTGGCATGTCGATGCTATCAGGATCCTCCATCTCGTCGGCAGGAAATGGCTCACTCACTTTAATGTCTGGGCGTCCAATTGCAAATCTCTCCCACGACCATAGCTGAAGAAATAGTGGGCATCCAAGGAGGGCAGAACGTGGCTTACTCTTGCGGCAACTAATACACATAGCTCTGTACATTTTTGCTAGCAAGGCAGAACCCCAACTCCTCGGTGTAATGTCATCCGGAGTCACTGCATTAGCAATATCAAGTGCAATAGGGATGAAATCCGCAGAAATAGTGTCTCCGTGACTCTCTATGAACATAATCTTCCCAAACAACCACATCAGGTACGCCTCCAAGGACCGAGTAATCCGTTCTTCAGTAGTCTGTTGAAACTTCCATATCTGCATAGACAAGAATGAGAAAACATATGAATTTACAGTGCAATAGAATTTTGAAATAGATTGCATGAAATAACAAAGTAGTAATATACTTGAAACTCCTTCAACCAAGCATATTTAGGCCCATACGAGGAATCTATATCCGGAAATGCCACCCCTCCACGGACTCCGTTAAAACGAGCTAAAAGATTCGCCGCCCAATTTCTAGGTGCTTTCAATGGCCCTATGGGATGACCAGCCAACGGAAGTCCCAACAAGTATGAGACGTCCTGCAAAGTAGGAGCCATCTCACCCCAACGGAAGTGGAACGTGTGGGTTTCCGGTCTCCACCGGTCCACTAAGCCAGTGAACAAAGCCCTGTCCAATGTCATCTTCCTCTCGGTCTCTATCACCTCATGACGAGGATGCAACTCCAAGTCCTCACGGGTTGACTCTACCAGTCGTGCGAAAGGTAGAAGTCCAGCCCACTTCAACCTACAAACAATTTTAAACATATTAGTAATAGATAATCAAAAGGCATGAATTATTAGTAATATCAATACAAATGACTTGTACCTTTCTACCCAAGCAGGGTGTATCATCCAGTACTCATTCGGAGTGCGACACTGTAGAGGCTCGATACGATGAGTATTATCCTGGAATCCATAATATTTCAGCAATCTGCCCCGATGATCATATTCAACGCGTTCATCAAGCATCCATGGATACTCCATACCTGCACATATGAACAAGAAATATTAGTATAACGTAAACAAAGTAACAAATAAAAAAGTAGCTCCTCACATATTACAAATAAAAATGTAGTTCCTCACATATTACAAATAAAAACATAGTTCCTCACATATTACAAATAAAAACGTAGTTCCTCACATATTACAAATAAAAACGTAGTTCCTTACATATTACAAATAAAAACGTAGTTCCTCGCATATTACAAATAAAAACATAGTTCGTCACAAATTGTCTAGGTTCTTCCTCTTCCATGACCTCTTCTTCCTCGATTCGTACGTCCTCTAGTAGCTCGGTTTGGGTAGAAAGTGGGACATTTATCATCCTTATGTCCCCATGCACTGCATAGAAAGCATTGTCTAGTTGGTCCACCGGCTTCAGATTCATCCATGTCATTGTGGATGCGCCTACACTGTCTTCTACCCCTGTTTGTGCACTTTAGACTAGGATCCGGGATGTACTTCCTTTCCGCAGGATCTACCGTGTTGGAATTTCCAATAGCACGATATCCATGCATCTCGCCAGTCCAAGTGTAAACCACAGCCATGCTCCCATAGTAGGGGGACACGAAGGACATTGGGTCCATTTGAAGCATCCCGCACGCAGCCAAAACATGTGAACAAGGTAAGTGCAGTAACTTTGGTTTGTTGCATGTGCACTCACAAGTTAGAAACTCCTCAGTTCCAATTTTCACTTCATGCGTCCTCATGATGTTGCCAGTACCAAACTTGTCCATTTGTAAACGGACCTCAAACCTCAGTTCCTTATTTCCGGTGGCAACGACCATGTGTCCTCTACCCTTTTCTATCTTCTTCTCCATGTATTCTGCTATCTTCTCACAGTATGGTGTGTTAGGATTTCTCAAATTATGCATTTGAGCCTCCTCGCGTCTCTCTTTGAAATATTTCAGAGTGCAATAGAAAATTCCCTCCACAATTGCTGTTAGTGGGAGTGCCCTATTTCCTCTAAGCACAAAGTTGTATGACTCAGCTAGGTTAGTGGTCATACAGCCGAACCTAGCTCCATGAGCATCGTGAAGCAAAGACCACCTCTCCACAGGCTCAT
Source organism: Dactylis glomerata (assembly GCA_007115705.1). Lineage (NCBI taxonomy): Eukaryota > Viridiplantae > Streptophyta > Magnoliopsida > Poales > Poaceae > Dactylis > Dactylis glomerata. Next base: position 9,317,825 of record QXEO01000339.1, read on the forward strand.
GCTCAATCCACTGTGCAAAGTTTTTTATGCGAGACCCAGGACGCCTCCTAAGAGGGGGGGGATCAAATCCTGGCAGATCGCAAAGTCCAATTGGTTCTTCCTCTGGGGGTAATGTTGTTCCTTGTTGAGTTGCTACTAGAGCTGCATGAGCCACTACTACGGCTGCGCGGGCTGCTTTTCTATGTTTAACATGCTCTCCAGTTAGTTCATGCAGCTTCTTTGTGAGAAATGCATACTTCCATTGCTGGTTTTGCTTGCATAACTTTTTGAACAGGTTCATAAGATTCTTACTCCTAAACTGTGAGAAAAAATTGGCACCTAGATGTCTCATGCACCACCGGCTCTGCAAGTCAAGCCATGGTGTTTCTTCATCGGGACCGTCCTCTTTCAGCGTCTTCACCGCTCTCAGTATACCAGCATGCCTATCATGAATTATGCAAACATTCGGCCCCTCCTTCACAATTGCTATCTTTATCTGTCTGAAGAACCACAACCAGCTCTCCGTGTTTTCGCTCTCCACAAAAGCAAATGCCAGTGGGACGATTTGGTTGTTTCCATCCTGTCCAATGGCCGTCAAAATCTTACCCTTGTACTTGCCTGTCAAAAATGTTCCATCCACACATAACACTGGTCGACAGTATCTAAATGCTTCGATGCATATGTTAAACGAGAAAAACACTCGTTCCGAAACCTTCACAGTTGAGTCCTCCGCAAACCATGAGTCTTGGATGTCAACATAGGTGCCCGGATTTCTTTCCTGCAACGTGTGCAACATACGGACAACCGAGTCGTACGAGTCAAAGAATGACCCAAATCGCATCTCCAACGCCTTCTGCTTAGCCCTCCAGGCCTTACCGTAATATATGTTGTACTTGTATCTCTGCTTCACTGTCTTCTGGATAGCCTTTACCTCCATAGCTTTGCCCTCGACTATCTGGGTATGAAATAGTCGAGCTACGAGAGTGGAACTCAGGTTCTTATGATCCACCAACTGGTTCCTAATAATACATGTGTGCTGCACGTGGTCGCTCACCACCCAGAAGGTGTCATTCTTGCGGAGGTAGCCATGCACCCTAGCGGGACATCTCTCCTTGGTACATTCCACTGTCAAATATTTCTTGTTTGACGCGACTGTTTTAAATACCCTCTGCGTGGACATTGCCCAGCTAGTTATTGCATCCTGAAGACGTTGCTTGTCAGGATATAATGAACCGACTGAGATGCTGTTCGGGTGATACTCCCATGCCGAATCGTGCCCCTCGTTCACTCTCATTATATTTGAGAAGTCCTGATTCCATTCTTTCGGAATCGGGGCCTCGTCCTGATCATCTTCTTCATCAGAGTCAGACGAATTAATATCATCAGCATCTCCATCAACATCTTCAGCTTCCATCTGCTGCTGCAAAACCTCATCTTCATCGTCTGAAAATATCTCACCACCTGCATCATCTGCCGCTGCACCTAAAGCATGACTGCTCTGCCCTGTTTCATACCCAATGTCGTCGGCATATGACATGGCCACAACAGGCTCATCAGCTGGTTGCATGCTCTGCCAAGAACCAAAACCAATTGCCTGGCTGCTGTGGCTTGACTCGGCCTCCCCTCCGACAGTAATCGGCTTCGCAACCACAAGGGCGATCGGGGATGTTTGCCGGTGCTCACACCCTTTCAACCAGCCGACCCACTGAGAGGTACGCTCTATCTCTTTCAACTGACAATATATATTGCTAGTTGAGTTGCTCCACAATGCTTGTAAGCTGACAGTGTACAACTTACGATCCCATCCTAAGAACACCATTAACATCCTCTTGAATTCCCCAATACGCATACTCTGAGGATCAGTGAACTCTACCTCATGATACTCAAAGTCACTAAGATCAGCTCCAGCATCACTGCTACGGACCGCACCGTATCCATAATGAATAACAAATCTAACTAATCCAGACATGACTCCTGCTACATAAAAATCCTACTTCCGTCAACTACACAGCTAAAATATTTATACACAAAATTACACTACCACCATTTGAGAATAAGATTTTTACCCTTGTAGCGCGCGAACCACCACCTCAAAACTTCCTCACGTCACACCACTTCGAACGCACCGGAATCAACAAGAACACTATAACCTGTAGAATACAAAAACAACATCAAGAACGCTACATAATACAACAAGAACACTAGAACACCTACAATTTTTTTTTACACAAACTACATCTATATGCCACTATACGCACCATAATTATTTCTCCATAATTAAGCCCATATCTCTACACCGCTAAACTATATCAACAAAAAATACGCGACCACCGTTTGAGATTAACATTTTACCCTTGAAGCTTGAAAATCACCACATTGCACCAGCCTCACGTCACAACTCTTCTGCAGCAACGAAATCAACCTGTAGAACACAAGAACAATATCAAGAACAGATGAACAACTACATGAATACTAATACCAACTACACCAAAATGCGACTAAACAGACCAACGAAATTTCTGTACAAGCTAACCCATTTGTAGATCGGGCTATCTTCTACTTCTTGCAACAAATCTCACTTAATTTGATCAAGAAATGGCCTCAAAATCGAAAGAAAACTGATTTGGGAAGAAGAGGCTGAGCTGAGAGTGTGAGCTACGCGAGAGAGAGGAAGAGAGAAACTGAGTGAGAGAGAGAGAGAGGATAGCATGGCAGGGGGGTGTGGGGGCGGCTTAGCCGCGGTGCCACGGACTAATCGCACCCGCCGGGCGCGACAGGTAAGATTCCTGTCGGCCGGATGCGGGGAAATGCTCCAGCAAAGATGTCGCATCCGCCGGATCCGATTACTGGCTAATCGCGTCGGCCGGATTCGACTGGCTCTTGTCGCACCTGCCCGATAGAAGGGTGCCCTAGTTCTGAAATTCCCTGCAAACGAATGCTACTTCTGAAATAGCTGAAAAAAAGTGCAATATTAAAAAAAAAATATCGCGTCGAGCACGCAGAGCCCTTTTTCTGCCTCCTTTCGAACGCTTTGAGCAGGTTATGTAGCTTCCTGTTCTGCTATAGTGCTATTCACCGTTCTCGTTCTCCTCCACATATATTCACTCCATCAGCATCCCGTACACAATCTGGAACATCCCCTCCACCTCATGCAGCCGCGCCTCGTACGCGTCATGGATCTCCTCGAGCTGCACGCCAGCAACGCCATGCGGCACTCCTGGAGTTGGAGGTCCTCCTCGGTGAACCGTTACATAATTTCGAGCGTCCCCTCCACCTCCTAGAATTGTCTCACTGTTCATTTTGTATGCAATTAAATTGGGGAGCTTATCTATGCAATTCAGGTACCTTGGAGGAACGCTACGCCGCCGAGCTAGGTACGGTAGCAGTGGACTTGGCGTCCCAGTGACGTGTGGCCTCCGTCACCCAGCTCACGGACGCGGCCACAAAGCCCTCGGGCGGTGGCGCCATCGAGGACGACGCGACATCGCCGCCAGAGATGCGCCACATGCCGCCGCAACAGGCCTCGAGCTGCCGCCCCAAGATGCGCCCATGCCGCCGCCCCTACTGCTTGACAAATTCCACGCCGGAGTGGAGAGGGAAACAGAGGCTGGAGCACTCCTGATGCCTCCCGTTCCCTGTGCGTCCGCCCCGCCCCAATCTCCGGTCGTCGACGCCCTCCGCCCCACGCCCATCTCCGGTCACCGGCGCCCTCCGCCCCGACGGATCGTGCCACGACGGGTCTCCTCCCAGCCCCTATCTCCGGTCGCCGGTGCCCTCCGGCCCGCGCACATCTCCGCCCGCTTCTGCTGGGAGGAACGGGAGGCAGCCATGGTCGGGAGCTCGCCCGCCCCGGCCACGGACACTCGACCTCCGTGGCAGCCTATGCCCGCTAGCCGGCCGGCGCCACCTGCAATGTTACGCGCTCGCGGTGGGCGTTGGACGAGCGACAGGGTTTGGTGAAAACCGAACGGGTGTTTTGATTTGTTAGCGATTAGCAATAGTTGTCCGTTCTAGGTGTTTTAGCGCTAATGAAGGTGCTCATTTGAATCGTTGGATGTTGATTTAGTGGCCCTTATCTTTTGGGTCTGCTCCTCTCTGTGCCTTTTTTATATCGGTATAGATGATCTTTTAGATCTCTGTGCCTTTTTATATTGGTATAGATATAGATATACTAGTACAACACATTTGTGACGAGCGAGACGAAACTGAATCCAACACCAATCTGCACCCTTCCGCGTCCCGTGCACACATGACCCGCACGTGACGCACTAATATCTGACCGTAACGTACCGGACTTGCAGTTGGCCCGTCCGATCACTCAACCTCTCTCGCGCGTAGTACGCCCGCCCGTGCGTACGCCGAGCTGGGGGATCCACTGATGGGGCGCGCCGGCGCCGGTCCCGGCGGCGACCGGATGGCCAGGCGGAGGGGCCGATCCGCCGGCGAAGCTAGGCCAGGGATCGACAGAGGACCACCGCGAGTTGCACAACTCGTCTGTCCTAGTCCTAGTACATGGCCCCGGCGCACCGGACCACCCCGTCGATCCAAACGGCTTGGCTTCACATTTCGAAACCAACGCCTTACCGTATACAGATCAATGATCCGTCCATCTCCATGGATATATGTTTTGCGACACCACCACTTGGACACATATTTTGCAGTTTTCACCACATGATGGTCTAATCTGCTGCAGTTGTCATCACCTGGTCTTCAAATCAAGTATTTTAGCCATGTTGATAAGAAAAACTGACACGTGCGTCTCGCAGGACAATACTCCAATAATTTATACAAATTTGAAAACCAAAATTTCATAAGAAATTATCATTCTTCCGTAAATTATGATTGATTGTAGATGCTTTATAGGGTGTGACCTAAATTGTCCACCCAAGAGTATTTACTGAATTTTTGGATGGATTAGTGCTCAAAACTAGATATATTAACCCTTTCCATATAAGTAATAAGGACTCGACAGTTAGATCATGGCTTTCGGACAGACAATTACTTTCCTATGATTTATTTAGTGTGTCACGACTTTTTGATTTGTAAAGCTACATGGAATAAGATTTTGAGAACCATTGATGCTTCATATTAAATTCGACCATTACATTCTACTACTGTGCATCCGCACAAAAATCATATTTCTATAAAAAATATTTTTTGTGTTATTTCAAAGGTTCTACATTTTTCTACATCAAACAAAGCATTGACATGTGGGCCGAGCTATCATTTTTAGTTTAAGTGGAGCTAAATTGTTGATGATATTGACCAAATGGTGAAATCTGCAACAGATTAGACCACCACCTGATATTTTTTTCGAAAAGGAGGCCATCGCGAGACCACCACCTGATTGAAACCGCAAAAATTCTATCCAAACAATGGTTCGTGCAACACAAAAAATAGGACATATATAGACACATAGTAGTGGAACTTGCCTTTCAAAAAAAAAAAAGTAGTGGAACTTGCAGTTCTCCGTGTACGTCGGACCAGAACTACCCATGACGGACAGGCCCATTGGCCGGGCACATGGCCTCGGGTCCCCCTGTTCCGTTGGGTGGCGAGGAGAGATTTTTTTTTTTTGAACAAGAGGAGAGAATATGGAGTAGTTCGTTTTGAGGTGACACGAGTAAGATCCACGCAACAGTGGAGTTATGGATGTCACGCTTATGTCCGTGCACACATGGCCATGCCATGACCTCAATTGAATGAACACCAGGACATGCCATTGCCCATAAATGAATGAACATACGGCAGGACATGCTCGCGAACGCTCGCGCCCAAAAACGTTTCTAATTACGCTACGTACGCCCAATTTGAGATGGGGATATGTCGGTCGATCCTTCCAGGCGGCCGCTCCGGCGTCACCGACTCGCCCGGTGCCCTTCCCCTGCCCGTCTGTTGCAGTCCGGGAGCTCGATGCGTCCGCTTCCTCTGTGCTGCTGCCGCCGCCTCCAGAGGGCCGCCCTCTCGAGGACGAGATGCAGGTGGTGCTGGAGACTGCATCCAGGTCACCGCTTGCTTCTCCGCATGCTGCTGCTCCCGCCTCCAACCCAGCCTCCGTCAATGGCATGGCTGGCTTGCAGCGGCCATCCTCCTGCTGCTTCCAAGGCAATGGAGATTGGCGAAGTTGCTTCGCGAGCTCCCCTGGGCATACAGGCCACACCGTCACTGCTCCTGCTCAGCTCGACCCACCAGTGGCGGCCTTCCGTCGCCACAATTTCTTCACACGGCCGGCTCCTCCGGTGTGGTTGAGGGATCGATGCTTCAGGTGCCTCTCCAAAGGTCATCAAGTTCGTGCTTGCAGGGACCCAATCCGCTGTATGAGTTGCCTCCAATTTGGCCACATAGCTCGCTACTGCCGTGCAGAAGCAGAACCCTGCATCAACCATTCTTTGTCTGAACATGTTGCTTCTCCATCTGCGCTCGCCAAAGAAGAAGATGCGACCACAGCAGCTGTGTCGGTTAAGTCTGTTCTTGCAGAACAGGCCGAGCTACTTTGCTCTGAGCTGCAAGGTTGTCTTGCTCGGGTTGGGAGCTTTTTGGCGAGAGCGGAGGCTTCTCTTGGCAGGCTCCATCCGCCTATTGTCGCTCCGCTGGTCGGACTCCTTGATGGTTCAGCGGACAAGGTTGAGGTTGACCTCTTCGGCTGTTTCTCCCCTCGTGGTAGGCCGTGCACGCCAGAGTTGCCTGCTACGCCTAGTGTCTCCAAGAATGAAGTCACCATTGAGATAGTGGCACCGGTGCTTCAGATTATGCCTGAGTTGTTGGAGAAGTGTGGAGAGCCTAGCTCACCTACGTCGATGAAGCATTTGGTGGTGGACTTGCATAAGGCATCGGCGATGCCTTTGATGCCCACAACAACAACACCACTAGAGCCGACCCAGCCGCTTGCCTTCGAGGAGCGAGGAGGTTTGGATGTCGTTGTCCCTCACCCTCCCGAGTGCACCATAGAGGTTTCTATCGTTGATGAGGTTGTTGTGTCTCGGGCGTTGACTCCTGTTCCGGGGGCTTTGTTCGCAAAAAAGATTTGTGACTTTCTCACCAGGTTGGAGGCTGACGATCCTGGTTCTGGTAAGACGATTGGTTGCCTCTTGAAGGAGAGAGAAATCAGGAAGGCGAGGGCAACCAAGGTGGAATCTGGAAGCTTGAAGGAGAAATCTTTCA